>QEOT01004352.1:137250-263575 GCA_003123785.1 Pterocarya stenoptera
ATATATATATATATATATGATCATATGTAACAGGTAATCATTATTATGTATCTCTCTTTTCTTTTCCATTCAACGAATCATTAATTACCCAAAAAAAATAATCATTATCCAATTCCTCATTAATGTTTAGCCGTCTTGTTTGTTTTGGATGACCACTAATTCTGTTGATCTTTATCCTATAGTTAATCGATATTTGATTTGTTTATCCGGATATCACTCTTCTTGATCCTCTCGAAGTCAAATTCTTAATTTTAAGCAATTCGTTTTTCCTCTATTCTCTTGTCTTCGATCTGTCGTATTCTAATACGTATGTAATTATATGCTTATAAATTTATAAAAATCCTGGTGATCTCTTGCAAACTACGAAATATTATTCACGAGTAACCATGAATTTGGCTGATGATTTCAATCCTAGACAAACAGAAAAGGGTCTGCTTCTCTTCTTATCGAAGAAAGGAGCTATGTCGTCTCACGTACTGAAATATGAAAGAGTCATATTTGTACGTACCGTGTAACTCTCCCATATATTCAGTCTTGATCCTTCTATCTTCAGCAACAAGCAATCAAGCCTCCTCTTGCTGGCTCTGATCTTATCCCTGGCCTCCACGATATCCTGATCTTCCTTTTACGCGTTTTCTTTATCTATATATATGTATGTGTGTCATGTAATTTTGAAGGTTATATAACAAGTAGTACTGTAAATCTAAACATGAGTTGATGTTGTCTTTTAATTAGCTAGCTGCTTTGCCAATTAGAAGATGGAGATTATTTACCAGCCCTACATCGATCCGGAATTCGAATCGCTTATAGAAAGAATCTATCCTCCCAGGTACTATATATTATTACTTGACATGCATCATGTGGAACACTACAATATTCATCCAAAATTGACTTGAAGTTCGAGGAAGAAGAGTAATTTTGTCTAGTTCTTTAATCAAATTTTCGTATTTTACATAAATCAGTACTGATTCACTTTGTTGCTTTGATACTACTGGTGCAGAATTTGTATAGACAATGACGCATGCGGAGACTGCACGCTTGTTAAGGTTCGATTTTGTGTTTTCATGGCTGGCGATAGAAATCATGTATTCATTATGAGAAATCTACTTCCTCTTCCTCTCATTTTGTTTAATTTTCGATTGGAGTGGATGCCCAGCCTCATAATTAAAACCAAGAAAACAACCTATAGCTATATATGATAGAAACGTCCCTTTATTTATTTATTTTTATTTTTTCATTTTGGACATGTTGCAGGTTGACAGTGCAAATAAGCACGGGATTCTACTAGAGATGGTCCAAGTCTTGACAGATCTTGACCTTGTTATATCCAAATCGTATATTTCCTCAGACGGTGGATGGTTCATGGACGGTCAGTGCCCACGCCGTTATCAAGTCTTACATCACCTATATATAATATTTAATGCCTCTGTTGTCCCATTTATTGCTGTTATCATTTTTCTTTATCTATATTAGTGAAGATAATATCAAATGCTCAACTTCTGGGCTACATATGTATATGAGTCACCCACGTACTAGAACAGCGCCTGATTCATGTGGATCTTTGGATTGCATGGTGTTGCAGTGTTCCATGTGACAGACCAGCTCGGCAACAAAATCACCGACGAAAGCCTGATTCTTTACATTCAGAAGGTCTCTCTCTCTCTCTCTCTCTCTCTCTCTCTCTCTCTCTCTNAGTAATAAGAAATTTAATAATGCAAGTAAGTAGGAATAGTTCAAGTCCACCGGAAGTATACAAGCTAAAACATCTAAATACAAGTTATGAAACTAGGAACTAGCAAAGAATAAAAATGAAAAAATTTAAAGAATCCTCATTCAGTACAAGAGTTTTCATCGAAAAACAAAGAGTTGGAAAGAAAAACTTTCTAAATTATACCAACAAGCGAGCTCTGTCATCAAAACAACGTCCATTCCTTTTTAGCCACAAACACCTCATTAGACATAGAGGTATCATCTTCCAAATATCAGCAATTTAATGTGATGGCTACCCATAGATCCTTTCTAATAAGCCAAAAGATCCACCACTCTCTTGGTTATCACCCAAGCAATACCCGACTTGCTTAGAATCTCATCCCAAAAAGTCTTTGTGACTTCATAATGCAGAAACAAATGATCAACCGACTCTCCATTTTTCTTGCACAAATAACACCAGTCCAGGCATATTTTACATTGCTTCCTCAAATTATCTGTTGTTATCTTCCCAAGTGACACCAACCAGCAAGAAAAAGCAACTTTGGTCGGAACCTTGGATTTCCAAATACACTTCCAAGGAAATTGATTGACACAATGACAAGTCAGCATTTTATAATAACAGCTGATAGAGAAAATTGAATTTCTAGCGTGTTTCCACAACATTTTGTCCTCTCCTCTCTTCACCATTTTAATGTCATACAGTCTACTGAAAACTGAAAAAATCAGTAATAATCAGCACTTCCTAATCATGAACATCTCTAAAAAATCTCACATTCCATTGGGGAATATTATTAGAAAAAGATACAGAATTAGCAACAGTTGCATCCTTGTCTCTTGCCATTCTAAATAGGGAAGGAAACACATCCTTGAGAGTCCATTCCCCACACCAAAGATCATGCCAAAAGCGAATCCTATCTCCTCCTCCAACCTTGAAGGAAACATGTTTACCAAAATCCCCCTAACCAATCTGTATGTACTTCCACAAGCCCACACAATACACACTTCTAACTTCATTAGAACACCAACACCCTCGTGCCCTCCCATATTTAACATCATTAATATTTTTTCATTACACATCCATCTCTAATTGATATCTCCAAAGCCATTTTTCAAGAAAAGCTTTATTAAGAAACTTCAAATTATAGATCCCCAAACCCCCACAAGTAATTGACGAGCAGACTTTATCCCAATTTACTAGATGGAGCTTCTTGTCATCACCAAGATCACTCCACAAAAGACTACAAAACATTCTTTCAATTCTACAAGCCACCCCATCGGGCAAGGGGAAGAGGGAGAGAAAATACGTTTGAAGATTGGATAGTGTACTTTTAATCAGAGAAATTCTTCCCCCTTTGGATAAATAAATCATTTTCCACCCAGCTAACACTCTTTCTATTTTCTCAATCACTCCATCCCAAATTGACAAAGATTTATAAAGGGCACCCAAGGGAAGGCCTAGATATTTCATGGGAAGCGACGTTATCTTACAACCCAAAATGTTTGCCAAGTCCCTAGAATTCAAGATAGATCCCACAAGAATAATTTCTGACTTAGATAACATGACTCTAAGCCCGGAAACAACTTTGAAGCAAAATAAAAGAGCTCTCAACAATTGAAGATGGTCATGATTAGGGTTGCGGAAAATAAGGGCTTCATCAGCAAACATAAGATGTGAGACCTTGATACTACCAGGAGAGAGTCCACCCACCATAAGACCTAACATGAGATTTCCGTCTACAACTGCATCAATCATTCTACTCAAAGCACCCATGAAAATTATGAAGAGGATAGGATACAAGGAATTCCCTAGTCTCAAACCTCGAGAAGTGGTGAAAAATTCAGTCTGGAAACCATCCACAAAGATCGAAAATTTGACTGTTGAGACAATGTCTCATCGATGCACACAATTTCTCTCCAAAGCCATGTCTCCCAAGTAAATATAAAAGAAATTCCCAATTGACATGATCAAAAACATTTTTCATGTCCGCCAGCTTAACAAGGATGCCAGGAACTCCTTCTCTAAGTTTGCTTTTCAAACATTCCTTTGCAACTAAAACTGAATCAAGAATTTGTCTCTCCCTAATGAATGCTTTCTGCTTTGGATAAATAACTTCTTTCTCAGTTATTCGACCGAGTTACCGAGGTGCACCCACACATCAACGATTGAAGAACAAAAAATGAGCAAGCAATATCTTCGAATGTTTTTTTCTTGCCTATAATATTAATTAATGATACCTTCGTTTTTTCTTTATGGGGTTGACCCGAATATTTGAATGTGGTATCTATGAATGTTTTCCTTACCTTAAAATGTGGACGTGACAGGAGTACTTTATACGGCACAAGGACGGGTGCACTTTGGATACGGAGAGCGAAAGGCATAAGCTATCACAATGCTTGATAGCAGCTATAGAGAGAAGAGTGTCGCATGTATGACGTTCCGGCCGTGAGGCTCTGCTTTTCACTCTTTAGTACTCTTTACTGCTATTTCAGCTAGTAATTTCTTTTCGCGTCTCATTTTAGGCATCACGGACGGTGTAACTTTTTTTTTTTTTTTTTTTTTCAATATATAGCTTTTGAGGGCTATATCACATTAAGTAAGACGAAGATCGATCTGATAAAGTACTGTGTTGTAACATGTTATGCACGCATGCAGGGACTGAGATTAGAGATCTGCACTCAGAACCGAATGGGACTGCTGTCGGACATCACACGAGTACTTCGAGAGAACGCGCTGTCAATATCCAGGGTTGAGGTCGGGACAAGAGGTGAGAGAGCAGTTGGGTCGTTCTCTATAAAGGACGCCTCAGGGCATGATCATGTGAATCCAAACATAGTAGAAGCAGTAACAAAAGAGAGTGGTGGATCAGTCCTTGCAGTTCAGAAATCCCCAGAAGGGGCTGCTCCTCAGGCGGCTTCCTCATCGAGAACAAGCCGAAGCATGACCAAGAGCGGAACAGAGGATAGGCCCAGATTCTCACTCGGAAGCTTGCTGTGGTCTCAGCTTGAGCGCTTCTCCGGCAATTTCGGTCCTATAAGATCATAACTCACAAGTGCTCCTAAACTCAGCAACTTTACTTCTTCCGGACGTACGTGTTCTTACTCGATCATGGATGTGTCTGTAAATAAATTAGGTGGTGTTTTGCATCGCAAGTCGAGAGCAGTTTCTCTCTTCCCAGCAATTTAGATGATATTACGGCGGCAATTGATTCGAATAGGTATGTATAGCTCTTCAAATATATATCTATATAGTACCTAGTCTGCGCAGAGCCACGCGAATGGCATTCTCCCAACACCAATGAGATTTTTAATGAAAAGAAGGCAGCCCCTGAAAATCATCTGGCGTGCATGCTTTTGTACTTTTGTTCCACAATCATCTGCAATGAGAAACCCAAGAAATATCATCACTTGCAACATGCATTGCCCGGGTTTCCCTTACGATCCCAATTTTGTTTAACTCGACCTACCGAGGAGATAGCCGTCAAAATAAAATTGGCTTCCTAGTCTTATATATGAGGTAAATCCTCTGACAGAAATATATCTTATACATGATAAAGGAGGGGTTATAAATGAAAATCCTGAAACCAGTCTTCTATAAAATTATAAATAACCTTTCCAATCGTGAAAAATACATTCAGACGTTTGAAGAAAGGAAATTAAGAAAGAGCAAAGATTAATGCTGAAAGCAAGGGATACATGCACGATTTATGGGGAAAAAGGGGGTCAATCAGTTTAAGTAATTCAAAGAGGGAGGAGAAACTAGTCGTGCTACCCATTGATCTAAAGGAAGTAAGACTGTTAATGGCCAAGGCGTTACCCTTTTCCGTAAACTTACATGGTTGATACTAAAAGGGAAGAAATGTTTAAACCGAAGAATATCATCTTCTGAATAAAACAAAGGAGACTGAGAACCATTATTAAACCAATTGTCATCGAGAAGAGAATTAATTAATTAATCTCCACAACTCAGTCACACTAAACTGATAGACTAATTAGGAGTGTCAAATCGTGTTAAGGGCTCATGTTTGTATCATGTCAAGGTCTGTATATTATACTATATGGATCAATACTAACTCGACCCGTTAAGCTTATCGTGTCAAAATTTCAAATCCTAACATGACCGATTAACATAACGGGTTGTATTATATCAACTCGTTTATGTAAATGAGTTGAACAAACTTGAAATTTGTCCGTTTGACCTGGTTAAGTTTAACATAATTTTATATAAATATTAAAATCACAATATCTATAAAAATATATATAATATTATTACAAATCCAAAATTACAATTTAAATAATAAAAATATCGAAATTAAAATTTCAACAATTTTAATTTTAAATATAAGGGTATAATTGTAACTTTAACTTTCTTAAGGGATCATAACAGGTCAAAACGGGTTGACCTGTTATCAACCTGTTAAACAATCATATCTTAACGGATTAAACCGTTTTGATCCAAGTCCATTAAAACTAAACTCAAATCCAATCATATCATATTTATGTTGGATTAACGAATTGTGTCAAATATTACCACGACTGCTGATAGTAATACCCAAGTCCAAAAATCCAAGTTTGAAAGGTTTTATCTACCCCATATACCCAGCCCATTTCTTTAAGTTAACAAACACCCCCTGCCATTTCCTTTCTTTCCCCATTTCTTCCTCGCCTTCGTTCTCTGCAACTTTTCTTCTTCGGCCGAGGTCTCTCTCTCTCTCTCATATAATTGCTACAATTAGGAGCTCAAAGGTTATTTTTCGGTTTCGACTTCATCACTACGCCGACCGTAACGCGCGAAATAACTCTAAAGAGGTCGGATATTTGATTGGAACGATGCGACTTTCCTCCTATAAATAAGCACGAATCGAAGCCCTCAAGGCACACAAGTTTCTCTCTTCTCATTTCGTATTCTTCGTTGTGATCACTCTCTACCTCTCTCTCTCGCTCTCTCTCTACGTCTCTCTCATTTTTCATGTTCTAGTAAGCTCTCTGTCTTGGTGTTTTCCATTTCCAAGATTTAAGTAGTTTTCTATGTGGTTTTCTAGAGTATGAAGTGTTTATAATTCTGGACGTATTGTGTGGAATGGGTCTATCTTTTGTTGTTTGACTTAGCATGTGACGAGATATATGTTTCGGTTTGTACAAATCAATCTAAAGATGGGTTTTAATCGGTTCTACGAGATGTGATTGAGGTCTTGCTGTATGTTTAGATTGAAGATATGAAATGAAACTCACGTGTTCATCTTCTAGCCATGTATCTGACAAGCAACTGAAACTTTATCCAAAGCATGGATAAGAAAGAAAAATGATTAAGATTACATACATTATTCTTCTAGTTTCCAGTGTTCGTCTCTAATTTCTTTCAAACATTTCTAAAATAGTTGATTTAAGTATCACCTTAGATGCACATGATTAGCCTCCAATCTTGTTTTTCCAGCCAAGAATTATTTCAAATATTACTGAACGAGTTAGACATTAATTTCTAATGTATGACAATGTAGTACTATGGAAGCGGTAACTATCCACCTGTAAGAATTTATAAAGATAATTAATTGTCATTTGCAAGATATTATACTGACTTGATTTCTCCACTCACCACTTGTCTATAATCTTTCTTGATGTATCGAGTCCTGACTAGTTCCTGTCATGAAGAGTCTTTATAATAATCACTTTGTGAGTATATAGCCAATCAACTTGGCATAATCTCAAAAAAATAAAAATTATTCAACCTTTGTTAATCTTTTCGTGGCCATAAGTTTTTGTTGAGGCATAGATCAGTAATCTTCTAGTTATCAGCATTGCAAGGCAAATAATTAAAAGTTTGCAGTAGCGCCATGTTGAATATGGCTGGACATACGTTACTAAGTTGATCAAAACCTTGTATATATTACTAGTTATTTTATATCGCTGGTTTTGGATCATGATCAGTATGGACACAAATTGGCTAGTTGTAGAGACTATTCAATTATATGAAGCCTAGCTAGAGGTTCAAAAAATGCAAAGTATAGTGTTCATGTAAAAGGGTGCTGGATTCTGGATTTTGTTTTGCAAAAGGACGGCATTCTATCTTAAATCTCATATTTTCTTTCTGAGCTTTATATCTATAAATATATATATGTTTTTTTTATTAAACATGTTATGAAATGTTATAATTACTCAAAATATTTATTTTTGCATTGCATATTAATAAATATTAGGACATGATCACAAGCCAAAATAGTATGATCTGATCATGAAATGTGCGACTTGAGCATAAATGAAAATAATGATATATTTAATAACATCATGTATTTTTTATGTAAGTTGTCATGACATATTTATAGATAATTATTTTTTTAAAACTTCATGTGAATTAATTATGGTATGGTCACGTAATATGATATATGAGTTTTAGTATAGTACGGTAGTACTGTTACTATATTATATATGTTTGAGTACTAACTAACTACTTCACCAGTTTTTATAATTTTAAGGCCCTTTATTTATAGCATATCATGACATATATATTTCCACCAAATAATCTTGTCTTTCTTCAAGATTCAAAGTGTAGTACTCACACCTAATAAAAATAAATAAAAGCAATATTACTTCTCTCGTATCAAATATTCAATCATGAATAAGGGATTATCTTTTAACTTAAATATTTCAGTTAAGGGGATTATCTTTTTAAATTTATCTATCCACTTTTTTACTCTTTTATTTTTGCTAGCTATTCCATTTTAGTACTATCCTATCTAAATATTATTTCTGATCTATTTTTGTTTCTTTACTGATCATTTCCTAACAATCATATTTTAACAAACTCGTCTTCTCTCCACAATTATATTTTCAAACAAACTTATTTGGGCTAAGTGGCAGTAAAAGAATGCAAGGAGCCGTTGCGTGGACAATTCGATCATCAAAGATGATTCACTTGATTTAATCATGACCATTCAAAATGGCCGCGTAACACAACTCATTTAGTTAGATAATGGGTCATGTTGTGTCACTCATTTAATAATTAATTATAAATTGGTCAACACGACACAACTCACTTTATAAATTTGTTTCATGTAAATTGGTTGAACTTATAACACACATAACTCATTTAACCATATTAACATAATTTCACATAAAAGTTAAAATTTCTATTTATTAGTAGGTACAATATTTTTTAAAAAATAAAATTACCTTCTAAGAAAAATTACAATCCCAATAATAAAAATATAAGAATATTGAGAAATAACAATATTACAACTCAATAATAATAAAATTGTAATTTTGAAATAAAATCTAAACGGGTAAAAAACGGGTTGATTTTGGATTAAGCATATTGATTCGTTATTGACCTGTTGATAAGTCCTGTCTCAACGGATCAACTCGTTTTGACCCAAACACGTTAACATTAAATTTAAACCCACTAATTTTGTATTGTGTTCATATTGAATTCATGGGTCGTATCATATATTGCTATTCCTAAATTTAGTATGTTGAGGGTATCATCTGGCATCTCATGAAAAAGTGCCAATTTTATTGTACGCATCCTAGCTAGCTAAATAGGCCACATCCAACAATATTACCAGATCATGCATTCCCACTGACTTTTTGAATTGATATTAATAGCATTACCAAGAGGTAAATCTTAACTAGTCGATCCAACACATTGACAACAATAAGATGTAACGTTCTTAAGATATATAGCTCACGCAGAAAGAAAGCTAGCTGGGAATGAACCAGACCCTGCTTTGTTTTAAAGCAATGCTGGAGGACGGATACCGGGACATATATAGTTATCATCATCGAGCTAAAGAACCGTGCCGTGTTCCAAAGTGGAAAGACTTCCTGGACTGAATAGAGGAAAAGAAAACCAATTCTGAGAAGACGGCGAAATATTCAGGCCCAGGGAAAACGTTGCCTCTTTATTCTCAGTCGACCCTTTCTGTCCTTGTTTCATTTCCAGTGCCCCTGGTGTGAAGTCCTGCTGGTACTCCACTGCACAGAAAGTTGATTTTTCTGCCGAACCCACTTCGAGTGGAGGTGGAGCCACGCTTTGAAGAAGTCGAGACCGATCTAACTCGGCTGCACCAGTGAGCTTTTGGACAAGGTTCCGAAAGTTAATAGGATCCACCTTGTATATACGAGGGGGTGTTGGTGGCAGTGGCGCCACTGGCTTCTTCCACGGCTTTGCCATAGACTTTCGAACCGAATGGAGAGATGAGGAATGAAATGGCTCTGTTGGGATCTTCGGTTTCTTTGAGAAGTATGTCGCGGAGGAGGAGGAAGGAGGTGAGTAAGAAGAATAAGGTTCCATGGTAATGGAAATTGGGTTTGTGAGATCCTAGACTCCAAGTTGAGTAATGATAAATCAATTAATGGATCAAGGGCCAAGCCATATGGCTTGTATATATATAAAAACAGAGCATTCCTGGGTAGTAAAGAAGACGCAACGACTTAGAGATGAAGCCGTTTAGGAGGCCAACCAAAAATTCAAATGATGCTGTGTCATGATCAGCCGTCGACGTTATCTGTGGATGAGAGATACAGGGCAATGTAGTCAAAAGCATGAAGTTTGACAAATTCTTATTCATATATATATATTAATACATGATGAATACCCAACAACGGCACCGTCCATACGACAAGCTCGAAGAAGACGTTGTAATTTGGGAGAGAGGGGGGCGCTGTTATCTGGAGAAGGTATCATCTGGGGAAGGTGATGAACGACTGAAATGACTGATTAGGCTTAGGCAGCCGCCTCGCCTCTGTTTTGCGTGGGAGTCTCCCCTCCTACAGTTCCCATTCAGATGGCTTTGAAATCTCACACGTGCCCACTAAGATAATCGTTGTTTTTGTATATCTATCTTTGACCAAAACACAAAAATCGTTAGCTTTTTTTCAATGCTATAAATTATGATAGTGATAATGCTCTTTTCATTTTTCTTTCTCAGAAGTACTCTTTCCTTTGTACGAACAAATCCGTGTCTTGTAAATATATTAATGTAATTAGCTGGGATGTACAATACATGCCCTCTTAATTGTCTCTTTCTCACGTACCTTTTTTTTTTTTTTTTTTTATTTTATTTTCCCCAGTAAAGTATCTATTACGCATTAGTTTATACCTAATCACATAAGTACTGTAGGATGACTTTGAACTTGTAGTTTTCTTCCGGTTTTAGTAAAATTTCCAATAAAGCATATGGTGCACCGACGATTTTTCTTTCAAAATCATCTGATTCTGAAGACTTTTTTGTTTTTTTATATATAAAAACTCGCCCCTTCCATTCTCCTAATGATTAAAGTAATTGCACCTGATCTTTTGACCGCAACAAAGTGAACCCTCTTAAGTTTGTGGAATCAAGCTTTCATTGCATTTGATTATTGAGTCCAAGAATCTCCGAAACTGCTTAAATATTAGTGCCTACACCAATACCATACATGATTTCCTGCGGAACACTCAACACCGAGAGTTCGTTTTGTTTATATGTATTCATTTATTGGATAGGTTGAGTAAAAACATAAAATTAAAATCCTACGCATGGGAAGATGTAAAGTGGGTTGATTATGCTGTAAGGTCTGACGCCAACCAAAAGGTGCATTATTTGTACGTTGGGGAGATTCCTATGTATATGATGGAAACCGGTCTTATACTCAAGTATATATGTTTTTAAAGAAACCATGACTGGTCAAATTTTTGCACCCATTATTTGCATTTTTTTAGAGTGTTTGTTTGTTTATGGTTGATATACTTATAGTAGTGTGTGCAACTTGCATATATGCATGCACGAGCCAATCATGCAGAGAGCACGTTATTCACGTGGGCTGGCTTATTTATACTTGCAGTCTTGGCCATCCAATCTCTTTTTCTTTTTTATTAAAAAAGAAGCAAAGAATCACATTTCTTAGCCATTCCAAATCCGAACTGTTTATCATATTTATTTTTTATTCTTTACCTTTATTCTTAACATATTAAATGTCTGAAAATTAAAGAATGCAAAAGTGTCACGTGGATTAAACAGAGAGAACAGCTAGTAGCAAAACGAGACATGAAAATGAATATGATGCCTTCTATTTGGCAGTATGTAATGTAAGCCTTACTTAAACGCGTTGATTTGGATGGTAGGAGTAAGGATTGCCAAAATAGGTAACCTAACTAATAAAAACTAGAGGAAGAAAATCTTTATTGGAGCGCAGTTTGCAATATTGGTGATGAATATATTTAGATGAGGCAACTGAGGTAGCTCAACAAGGGCCAAAATACCATATTATCAACAAGAGAAATTGTACTATTGCAATGGTAAGCACTTCTTTTAGAAAATAACAAGAATCGGAAATGATTAAACATCTGCACACGTCACACTACACCATTCTCCAAATATAAATTTACCAATTACAAGGCAAAATTGCCGTGAGACGATCGGTGCAGGTGAGACTCATATACAACCTAGCCTGCACGTGGTCTTGATGCGCTAGCGCGTTTTAGAGCCTCCAACAAGACATGACATATTTGACACTTGACAAACCTCACCCCAACCTCCCCTGCGGGTGATCCCCATGCATTGTAGTCGCATGTGTAGATTTTCGGCCGTTGACAACTTAGGTCTTTTGATGCTTCCTATCTAGCTAGCTATATTACAACTTTCCTTAACTAAGGATTAAAGAAGAGGAAGCGGTTCTATCCACCATACAATTCACAACAATGAGCTGCGGTACAAAACAGCCAATTATCAATTCCATTGGTGAAATTATAGTCTGATAATGATAGACTTATTACCTCCTACTATCCATTTATGTTCAATAGAGAACACAAAGCTAAAAAAAATTTAGCTGACGTGGCAGGACGATTTTTTGCTCTCTACTAGGGTTCCGTTCTTTGAAGTGCACTAGGGTTTTTTCTTGTAGCTTGCCACAATGGGCGGCTTTTTGATGCTCGTTATCAGTGAGAATGATCAGTTGGGACTAGAAGGGTCTGAGGCGTTGCAGGTTGGCTCTAAGGATGAGGAACTAGGGAAGGTTTTGAATGTGGGCGGAAGCGGTGATAGAAGGAGTTTTGTCTAGGCTCTTCAATGACCATTACCGCAGCCTAAGTTTCGGGTGACTATGCGGAAACCAGAGAATATTAATGGAGAGATGGGGTTTGTTTTCTCAAATGTAGAGATGGAGAGGGCGGCTGAAGATCTAAAGTTTGCTCTTGTGCTAAAATTTTTGACGTCTAGACCATCAATTGATGTGTTACGAGTAAAGATTATTAAAACTTGGGGGTGTAGTGAGGTGCCTATGATTAGTTTCATGGATGAGCAACATGTTTTGTTGCATTTGGCTAATAAGAGAGACTACTTGCATGCATGGGCTAGGGAGGGCAAGATTGTCGTTGGTTGCCAATTCCGGTTATTTAATTGGACAGTTGATTTTGACGTGCAGAAAGAACCAGCGATTGCTCCTCAATGGATTTTTCTTCCAAGATTGCCTTTACATCTTTACCGGTTGGATTGTTTACAAATTTTGGCGACAAGATTTGGAAGGTTTCTTGGCACTGATAATGCAACATTGTATCGAACACGGGCAACTGGGGCGAGACTGTGTGTTGAAGTTGATTTGAGACAGGAGCCAGTGCATTGTTTTCCTTTGGTCGTGGGCAATAAGACTCAGGTGTGGCAAGAGGTTGTCTATGAGAAACGAGGGTTTTATTGTAAGAAATGTTGTCGACAAGGATATACTAAGGCTGTGTGCAGGGTTGGGGACCGTGGGAAGGCTAGGCCGATTGGTAAAAAGGGACTGGTGGGTGCTGGTAAATAAGATGATACTTCGGTTTGGAAAGAGGTTGGCCACAAATCCAAACAAGATAATCCAGAGGGGATTGTTATACTGGAGGAATGAGAGGTGGTGGTCCTTGAGAAAGTCTCTGAGGGTATAGAGAAGACTACGGAGGTTGAGAAGGGTAAGGGTATTATAGGAGAGCATAGCCCTCCAATTACTGTCGCTGATGAGGGTGCAAGTGGGGCTGGTTTGGAAGGAAAAATTCTGGAACCAGGGGTGAGAATTTTGGTTGTAGAGGGAGTGAGGGATGACTCGCTGGGGGTGGTTGTGCCTAGGGGTGAATCAACATTTTTTGTGGAGGAAATTCAAGAAGATGCAGAGGTGGAGGAGGAGAAGGAAGTGGAAGGGAGCGGGGAGGGTGTGATTGCCTGCATAGAGGAGGTTGGGTTGTGCATGAACATATTCGAGGCTCTTTCTGAAGAGGAAAACGTTGTGGAGGTGGATGCTTCTAAGGATTATTGCTCTAATCTTGGGTCTAATAATCTGTACGAGGCTAATGTAGCGAAGAGGGAAGCTGTATAGCTGAGGAAGTCGAGAAGGGCGTAGGCCCGTCCCAACAAACTGAATTTATGATAGATAATATCATGGTGTGGAATGTCCGGGGGTTGGGCACTTCCAAGCGAAGGTTAAAAATATTAGTTCGTAAATATAATATTTCGATTTTGGTAGTTTCTGAACCATTCCAAGATGCTGATAAGATTCATAGGTGGGCATAGAGTATGGGTTTTACTAATTTCATATCAAACTTAGAGATGAAAGGAAAGGTTTGGCTGTGTTGGAAGGGGGAGATCAATATGGACCTGGTTGGAATGACAAGCCAGTCATTTTCGGGACTGTTTTCACATAATGGTGAAGTGTTACTCGCTTCCTTTATTTATGCTAAATGCTCTTTGCATGAACGTCGTGATTTGTGGCGGCATCTGTGTAGTATATCTTGCATTGGTGTTCCTTGGATGATAATGGGTGATTTCAATATAATTAGATCAGATGTGGAAAGAGTTGGTGGTAGACCGAGAGCAAGAATTGCGATGGATGAGTTTAATGAGTGCATTCATTCTTGTGGCCTGGACAACTGGAATTTGGAAGGGAAACAATTATCATGGTGTAATGGACAGCAAGGATTGGCCCGTAGTTGGGCAAAACTTGATCGTTTGCTTGTCAGTAATTCTTTTTCTTTGAAGTGTGGTGGTTGAGTGGCCCAATTGCTTAGTATACGGACTTCGGATCCTTCGCCATTGGTAGCACAGTTGAGTAAGGAGGGTCGAAGGTATGGACCGGTTCCTTTTTGGTTTCAGAACATGTGGATATAGCATGAGGCTTTCTTAAGGATGGTTGAAGATTCCTGGAAAGTAGATATGCCGGGGAAGAGTTGCTTGAATATACTAGCGGGAAAACTTAAACGTCTTAAAGCCACTTTAAATGTTTGGAACAAAGAAGTTTTTGGGCGTGTTGATGGAAGAATTTGGGAACTAGAGGAGCGGATGGAAGTCCTTGAGGATGGGTTACAGCATGAGTATTCGGAACAAGTAGAAGCTGAATTATTATTCACTAAAGCTAAACTGGAACGTTGGGTACAGAGGGAAGACATTCATCTAGCTCAACAGGCAAAAGAAAATGGTTGTCTGAGGGAGAGCAAAATTCTAAGTATTTTCATGCGGTCATTGCCTAGAGGAGAAGGAATTCATGTGTGCAAAATATGAGACTTCTAGACGGTACGCTGATGGATACTCAGGAATTGGTCCATGAAGGGGCTGTGAGCTATTTTCAAGATTTCTGGTGTAGACTAGGTCAGGGAAAATTCTAGATTTGAGCAACTTAATTTAGTCCATGATTGGTGCCCAGGAGGTAACATGGTTGAGTGTGGAGCCATCTGATCTTGAGGTGAGAGAGGTGCTGAAATCCATAGACTTGGACTCGAGCCCTAGCTCTAATGGATTTGGATCTGCGTTCTTCCTAGCATGTTGGGATTTGATTAAGCTGGATGTTATGGCAGTGGTGAGGGAGATTTTTCTGAGTAAAGAACTTCTTAGATTTTATACTTCATCTTTTATTGTCATTATCCCAAAGGTGAAGCAGCCAATGAATTATGATCAATTTCGTCCAATTAGTTTGTGTAGTGTGTTATACAAGGCGTTTGCCAAGTTGCTTGTTAATCGTTTATCAAGGGTGCTTGAAAAAATGATTTCACTGGAGCAAGGTGCATTTGTGAAAGGTCGTAGTATTTTTCAGAATGTTTCACTTACTCAGGAAATGCTAAAACTGTTATATAGGAGGTCGAGGGGGAAAATGTTCTAATGCAAATTGATATGAGTAAAGCGTACGATAAGGTGGATTGAAGGTTTTTGATGCAGATGCAGGTCTTATGACAATTTGGTATACCGGATTTTTTCTGTAAGTTGATATTCAACTGCGTGGCAATTCTTTGGTTTTTTGTAATGATGAATGGCACATATAAAGGGTTCTTCAAATCAGAAAGGGGTCTTCGACAAGGGGACCCCTATCACCATACCTCTTTATTATTATGGAGGAAGTTCTTACTCGACTGATAAATGCCAAGGTGGTTGAGAAAAAGATACAGTTGTTTGCACTTCCGGTAAATGCTCCGAAAATTTCTCATCTATTATATGCTGACCATGTAGTAGTGTTTGCTAATGCTTCAAAAAGAATGATAAGATGTTTAATGGAGATTTTCAGGAAGTACAAGTTATGAATGGGGCAGTTGATTAATTTTGAAAAATTAGCTATATATTTCTCCAAATGGTTGTCGCATCGTCGGGTGAGAGAAGTTCTAGTAGAGACAGATTTTATGCGGGAGAATTTTCCATTTAAGTATATGGGAATTCTGATTGTAGATGGAAGGGTAAAAATTGTCCATTTTGATCCTTTGCTTGATAAAGTGGCTAAGAAGTTGGCAGGTTGGAAGAATCGATTACTTTCGCAAGGGAGTCGTTTGTTGTTATTGAGGCATGTGCTGAGTAGTATGCTTGTTCATCTTCTTGCAGTTGTCCATACACCAAAGAAGGTCATTAGTAAGCTAAACTGTATATTGGCGAATTTCTATTAGGGAGAGTAGGAAGGGAAAAATAAGAGGAAGTGGAGGGCGTGGAGGAAATTATGTCTACCAGTAGAGGAAGGTGGTGTTGGGGTAAGAGATTTGGGTGAAGTTCATCAATCACTTTTTCTGAAATTAGGATAGCAATTTTTTACCCAAGATTCTCTATGAGCAAGTTTCTTTCGGGCCAAATATGTTAAGGAAAGTCACATTAGTCTATTGTTGGAAGGAAGGACTGGTTCGCAGTTCTGGAGGAAAACTATATCAGGGATACCAGTTTTATTGCAAAACTCCAAATGGAAGATTCAAGAGGAAAGGGCATCCTTATGGTATGACAAATTCATGAGAGAACGTTCTTTGCATGAAGAAGTTGACCAGATAGTTGAGCCGTGTATTGGTATAAACAAGTTGATTATTCGTGACTCATGGGACGTCGATCACCTGCAGGAATTAGTGGGGGTTAATTTAGCAAATGAAGTCATGGCGGTAGTGGGCAAATTGAAGGATTTTAAATATGTATTGATTTGGTTGCCAGAAAAGGATGGAAGCTTTTCAACGAATTTTGCTTGGGATTTAATACGTGTGAAACTTCCGAAGGTGGAATGGGCAAAGTGGGTTTGGCATAATTCGATGCTGAAAAAATTTTCCATTTGCATATGGAAGGCATTTTTCAACTGCTTAAGTATTAATGATCAAATTCGTAAGATTGGTATCCCCATTGTTTCTTATTGTAACTGCTGTTCAGGTGGGCAAGTAGAAGATTTGGAGCATGTGTTGGGTGGTGGGGAGTTTGCGAGACGAGTATGGATGAAGGTGTTGACTGAGGTGGGTATTCCGTTCATGGCTCAGCAGAGATGGAAGGAATGAGTTTTATCTTGGTTTCGAAGAGCAAATTGGCAATCACAAATTGGGCAATTAGTGGGTTTGATTCCTACGATAGTGGTGTGGAGATTATGGCAGAGGAGATGCCGTGCTCGCATGGAAGGGAAGATGGAAGTGTTAAATGAGATTTGGCAATCAATTAGATTTTGGGTGCAGGTTGTAGCGGGTAAAGTTAAGAAGGTGGATAAATTGACAGACGAGGATGAGCGTTTGTTGGCTCGGATGGGTTTGCAAATAACTGAGCCCAGAAGGAGTAAAATTCAGATGGTACTGTGGACCAAACCAAGGCCAGGTAGAGTAAAAATAAATGTGGATGGATGTAGTTTGAAAAATCCTGGTGTTAGCGGAAGGGGTGGAGTTCTTCAGGATGAGTATGGGGTGCTTATTGCTGCATTTTCAAAGGGCTTTGGTTATGGGCCTAATACTGAGACTGAGTTACGTGCGATGTTGGAAGGCTTGATTCTTTGTAAGCAGTTTGGCTTTGAATCGGTTGACATCGAGAGTGATTCATTAGTTGTGGTTTCTTGGATTTTAGCTAAACAATGTACAGTTTAGTATTTATGAGATTTTTGGGATAAGTTGTTGGCTCTATTAGATGAGTTGAATTTTTCTATTATTCATTGTTTTAGGGAAAGTAATAAAGTTGTTGATTTCTTGGCAAAAATGGGTGCTTTGGGTGAGAATAAGATATATAGAGAGGTTGGTCAATTTTCAAGAGAGCTAAAAGGATTGTACAGATTGGATAAGTTGGGTTTGGCTTCGATTCGTAGTAGGTAAATGTTTTTAGACAAGGATGATTTTGTTAAGTGTTATTCTTTGTGAAAGGTTTTCCTCTACCATAAGTGAGGACTATTAATAAATAAGAGGATTCATCTTCGTTTTTAAAAAATATATATATACTATCTATTTATTACTCTTTTTATATTTTTTTTATTATTATTTTTAATTAATAATTTAGAAAGTGACTATTAGTAAAGTGGTGTATTTTTTTAATTAATGATTAAGGATGGTAAAAAGGTACTTAAAATAAAATAATAATAAATATAAAATTTTAAATACATTGTAGAATAGTAAATAGATAATAGGACACAGTAAATCTATCGTTATTCCATTGTTTTCTGCCCAGCGAATTGTACAAAGCTCTCATTTAAGACAGCTACTCCTTTTCAACAAAAAGCTTCAATTTGATACTTTTAAAAAAAAGTAGAGTTTCTATTTTTTTAGTTGCTTAAAACATTTTTTATAAGATTCACTAAACATACCATATTTTCCCTAAAAGAGTTTTTAAACTATTAAAAATATTAAGATTACTTGTGGATGTTGAGGTGATCTCAGATGATCTATAAATAATAATAAAAAATAATCAATAATAGTAAAAAAATAATAAATAATTTGTTAATAGTAATAAAGTTATATGAGGACCTCACTAAAAAAACATAGCCAAGCTTCGAAACTCTAACGGACACTAATGTTGTAGAGCGTATTTTATGTATATTTCTTTCCTAGGTTTTATTTATTTATTAAGTATTTCCTACTTAGTAATTTAAACCTTCAATTCAAATAAAACTTAAGGAAAATCTAACTAGAAACTTCGTAGTTCGTGCCCATATCGTTGATACACTCGGTTGCAAGGATAGCTTTAGACCAAAGTTGTTAAATCTTAAGCATCTAGCATATGGGAGCTGCAGGAGTTTGAGAGAATTAGCATATCTGGTGAGAGAAGCAAAGAAAATAGAAGGAACACGTTTTCACCTACAATCTCATTATAAGACAGCATTCGTAACGGTGTAGTCATTGTCAAGTCTAAAATTTGATTAAAAATTTAAGTTTTGATTAAAGTCAAAGATATTGAAGAAACTAATTCATATTATTCCATTCATTCTAAAGTCAAAATAATAATATAATATTATATATTTTAATAATAATTTTTTTTTAATAATTTTTTTTATATTTTAGAAATGCACTCCATATATTAATTAAAATTTGTCCATAGTCAATAATTTCATTGTCAATAATTCCAACTTGTGATTAAAATTTATGAATAAGAATGGAAAAGACCGTTGTTGATTATTTATGAATAAAATATAATTTGATGAGTGAATAGTAATTCTCCAATTTTAAAAACTTCTTTAGAGTTACTATACCTTAAAATCTAAACTAAAGATTTTTAGCTAATCCAATACAAGTTATTTATATAAAATTTAGATATATTTTAAATTTTACTAACATTTGACTAATCCAATATCAATACTCTTACAGACGTATCGACATAAGCTAACAAACATTCTCCAAATCGAATATTATATGGATCATTTAATAAGCAAATATATGACGTATAATGAATTGATTATCCCTATTTAGCACCTACGTACTAATCATATGGTTATGGTTATTGCAGAGTGATCAAAGTCGCTAGGTCCACTACTTTTTTGGGTTTTTGTCACTACTTTTTTTCACCTTTTTTTTTTTTTCTTTTCAAGATTTAAGAAATAATATACCATATGAAAATCAGGTAGAGCTAATGTCTTCTCTTTTTTTTTTAATAAGAAAATTATTATTATCTTTTAATATTGGGATTTAGAATTTCCATCTCCTAGCAAATCAACCCCTCGGGTGAAATCTGAAGTATCTCGAAGTAATGGAAAGATAGGAAATTCTGGGTGGCTCCAAGACTAAGCATAGAGCTTTTCCCATTAATATGGCCAGCCTCGACAGTCTTTAAAAGATTCCAACGCCAAGGATTCCTTATGTCGATATACTTTTCAAACAAAAACAACATTTTTGAAGAATTTCTTTATTTATGAGCATATTAGTACTGCTTCTCAATTGAATTAAAAGAAAGAGACGCAAACAACAAGCATTTTGTCTCCAACTTGGGGAGATAATGGGCCCCACCCGTATGAAGGTCCAAGAAAACTCCCTAGCCTTGGGAATGTACACTTAGAAAGAAGGAAATAAATCATAATCAAAATATCTCATCATATAATTCTAATCACCAACACATACATGCATGTCATTTTAAACCAGGACAAAAACTTGGGAAATGTTTCTGCAAAAACATTACGTGGACTGATGGGATAAGCCTCTGAATTTGGAGTTAGGACTGAATCCGCATACTTCTTTTGGTTCATTTTGAATTCACCAGTGAGGGCATGTCCTCAACCCTTACTGCAAAAGTATAAAACGCTAAAAACATGCCACTATGCGTACAGTCATCCACAAAAATGGTAAAAAAGAAGCCATATATGGAGCAAAGCAACATGCCAACAACTTAAGAAGTAGAGTTGCAAAAGCTCCACAAATTCTCCTCCCCTAACAAGAATCTTTATCCCAACAACAATATTTTACTTCTCATATTAATACCCCCAACGAAAATATTGCAAGGTTATATAATAATCTTCTTGACGGGGTTTATTTGACTCTTTACACCAAGGTGGGTTGTTACCTACATTTTGATCCTCCTTCATTTCTATGATGAATCAATTGTTGGAAATGAAGCATCTCAATATATACAGGAGAGCAATCGAGTGCAACTGAAACCCCCACCACATCTGCTGGGCTTAATTCGAGATTCCTAGACTTAGATGTGGCAGGCTCTTTATACCTCCCTTGCCTCAAAAGATTAAAATGCTGGTGTAAAAATTTCTACTCATTGGATAGTTCTTGTGAGCTTGCACTTGGAGATAAAGATTGTATCCGAATAATTTAAACTGCACAGCTTCAAAAGCTCTGCAGACCGCTGCTTTAAGACAGGATTGCAACCACTCTGAATCACAAGAAGAAGTTTTGCCGCCAACCCCGCATCCACAGCAATTGTGGAGCATTCATCAGGGGCTAGACTGCAGACAAACCATAGGATTGACAGTGCATATTGAGTACAGGTCTCTGAAACCCTCATTATCAGCCTCACCATATTTGGAATGGTGTTTGAACACTCCTTCAAGGCTACTCTTCCCTCCTGTAGAGTAGACAATGAGTCCAAGACGAATAGGGCTAATTCCAAGGAATCAGAATCCAAAGTAGGCAACAATTCAACCAATTGAGGAACAGCCCCTATGCTGACAATCAACCCCCTTACTTCCTTATGCAAGCATATTGTTCTAAGGAGGCTAAGTCCGGGCAAGACTCCATTTGGATGTCTCTTGTCCTTCACCAGCCTCATCAAACCAACCAGGAGGCTATGACTTGAAACAATCTCTGACCTGAAATCCTTCTCTTCCATCAACGTTTCAATCAATCGGGCACAATTGATTTTCGTATTAATGCAACCCTCGTTCAAGATATCCACTATTAATGAAATCTTTGCAGGTTGCATCAAGTTTGTTTTCGACTCTGAATCCAGGCTCAAATTCACAAGAATCCCAATGGCTTCAGAACCAACAACATGGGATGTAAATGGACCCAGAAATGATGAAAGAATCGCAACACCGCCTTCGTCAATCACTCTCTTCCTGGCAGTGGCATGAGTTGCCACAACTTGTTGGATCTCCTTGAGGGCTTGAACTCGAGCTTGACCCTTCACCTTCTTTAGTGTCTCGAAAAGCTCTGACGCCCTTCCTTGTACATCTTCTGATCTCTTCCTCATGAGCAAATACTTCTGGGTAAACCAGGTATGAATTAGATGGTAAAGGGTCCTATTCGGCGTGACCGAATCATCCCAGAGCTCTTGCATCGTAGTGGGGCAGGTGAAGTGCCCCAGACCGAGCCATTTGAGAATGTTGGACCTCTCATAGGTTTGGCCGGTGCAAAGGGTCACAGGATCTTGCATTGGTTCGAGCGATATTGGGCAAATAAACACCGAGGGAACCTCGGATAAGTTGAGCTCTTCAATCATCTTCTTCAGGTCCAATTTCTCTCCTACAGAAGCTCCCACAAACCCAGCGTCAACTCCACCCAAAATCCCATCTTTGACAGCAGTGTCCAAATCTAGAACATGCCCATCTCCACCGCCTTCATACCCAACAACTGCATCCCTCTTTGAGGGCTGAAACATAGGCATTTCTGAAGCCCCTTTTTGAAAGAAAACGAAACTAAAAATACAAAACGGCCTCCAAACCCATAAGTCACCGAACCGCAAAGCACCCTTCAAGCAGCATTACATCTTAGTTCGCACATAAGATGTGTGAATAAGGGATAAAAAAGAGAGAATAAAAACCCCCTCAAAAGTTTCCTCTCATTGACCGTCACAAGAAAAAACACTCTTTATGATAGACACACGGTTCCATTGTGCTTTATATGATCTCTTTTTCTAAGGTGAAAAGAATCATTAACATTAGAACACAGACACACACAACTGACTCAAACACACAATGAAATTTGTTTCACTTCACGTTCAAGCTCGAAAGGGTTAAATCGAAAACCCATCAGCAAATCTAACAAATAGTGAAAACTAGAACTAACAACTCAAACAAAGCATCATAAACCTAACAGATCAGTACGAAAAAAATGGGAATAGCAGGTGAGAGGCAGAGCATAAAGAGGAAGAAAAATGAGGAAATCGAAGAGCCTTAAAGAGGGGAAATCAGAGAGGCCGTACCGCAATGGTAAAAGAAAGAGAAAGGGAAATGAGAAGAGAAGCCAGCCAGCCATCCATCACCCTGGCAAAAAGCCTCCCCACCTATACAGGTCTTTTTTTGGGAGAGGGTCGGGGGTGTGTTTACTGAGAGGATTTGGCAGGACATCTTCACGGCAAACAACAATAATAATTAAAAATTATATATAAAAAGAATTAAAAAATGGGAAACTGAAATACAAAAAAAAAATGAGAAGTTTGAATATAATTGAGAATGGACGACCGGGAGCTGGAGAAGGTTGATAATTGATAAAGCCCTTCGGCCAGCGCGCAGCACACGTGCAGTCATTAGTCTCGTATATCATCTGTCCCCGTAATCTACCGCTTCTCGGTTTCTTCACTTCTACTTTTAAGAAATTACATTATTACACAAACCCCAAGTCACACTCGCATCCTTTATTTTAAACTTGGTTTTTTACGTTAAAAACAAAACCCAAGACCACGTACATATTTTGATGATGATGTAGGTCTCGTCATGGACTTTATAGGTAAAAAGAGGTGAGTTATTTTATTAAAAATTAAATAATATATTATTATAATATATTTTTTATTTTTAAAAAATTAAATTATTTATTATATTTTATATAAAAAAATTTAAAATAATTATAATAATTATATGAAATGAGATTAGATAAGATAGTTTAATTTTATGTAATCAAATTTTCAGATCCTATTACTCCGATTCTGAAGTTGATAAAAAAGAAGTGATGATTGTTTGTATTCCTTCAATCTATGTATTATTCTTTCATTTTGCTTGGAAAAACTTTTTATCATTATTTTCGTGATATCGGATAAAACCACTGACATTATATGTATCTTTGGTCTGTCACAAAGGAAAAAAAAAACATGGTTTTGTAAAAATTTATATAATGAAAAGAAGTAAACTTAAAAAGGGCAAAAGTTCAATGAATGGAACATAGAACGGAGTGGTCGTCCCGTCCGCACGAAGGCAAAAGCAGGTACTGATTATTTAATTAATTGTTTTGACTAAAATACAGCCAGCGAAAGTTCGCTCCCACGGGAGGACGAGGAAAGCAGACGGGCTACCCTACCCTAAAGCCAACCATCTCGTTTTTGCCAAATCGAATATTTCAGACACTTTTTTCTGTATTTTTTTTTTTTCTTTCAATACAATATATTTATTGATCTTTTCAATTTGTTTCAGGAAAGGGAAAGCGAACCCATGCCTTTGACCGTCAAAATTTCTTTTGCTTTGACTGTATGCCCTCTCCCTCTCTCGGGTGTGCTGTAACACGTCCCCGTCCAAGCTCACAAATATTAATTTTTTAAACTTTAAATAGGCTTTCAAATACATCACAGATTTAAAATTTTTATTTTATAGAATATAAATTTTTTTATTGGGCCTAATAATTAAATTAAAACTATTTATTCTGAAGGTAAGACTCCTAGTCTTTTCCGGAGTCTGAAAATATATATATATTTTTTTTTGAGTTTTGGATTGGAGATAAAGGAATGATGGGTTGAATCAGAAATGGAGGATGAGAATGATTGTGAATTTGTGTATTATGAATTCTGGTTTGTGCATGTGTTTGTTTCTGTGTTTGATTTTTTTTTTTTTTAGTTGTTTCATGTTTGTACTTTGTAGGGTCTTGGATTTGGAACTCTCAATTAGTTTATGGTCCAAATCTGAAACCCTAAATCAATTACTCCTAAATTAATTTATCTAGGGATTTCAAATTAATTTAGGGGTTTCAATTTGAAATTGAAATTTGAAATCCCTAAATAAAGAAAAATATTTTTTTTAAATTATTTGGTGTATTATTACGTTTTGTTTATGTGTTGTGTTGGCTTTGCATTGTGCGTTATTTAATATTATAATTTTTATTGTGTTCAAAAATCAGGAATATCTTATTAAATGAATTACAGTGATAGCTCTCTTACCCCTACCAGTATTCCTACCCCTGCCTTAAAATTGGCCCCTATTGAGCCTACTCCAACCCCTAAGAGTACACATTGTCCAGCCCCCCAGCCCCTACTGACATAGAGTAAGAAAACTGTATCCATAGTTTGGTCTCACTTTACCAAACTAGAGAGTGGTGACCCCAATAACCCCCAAACTAAACGTAATTACTGTGGAAAAATATATAGATGTCATTATAGGAAATATGGTACATCCCAGTTAAAGGTCCATTTAGAGGAACAATGCAAGAAGAGTCCAATATTAAGATCCTTATTAGAGAAGAGTCAATCTAGACTAGATGTTGAACTAACAAAATGGCGGATGGGAATAATGGGGGTCCAATGTTGAAGGAGTTTACAAAATATAATCCCGATGAGTGTAGAAGGAATGTAGCTCGTATGGTGATCATAGACTAGCTACATTTTTCAGTTTGTGGAGGGGAGAGGGTTTAATGAACTTGTCCAAGAATTGGAATCTAAATTTTCACTTCCTTCTCTCCACACTGTGGTAAAGGATATTAAAAAAAATATACAGAAAAGATAAAGGTGTTTCGATGGGTCAATTGGCGGGTTTTGTAGTTTGCCTCACTACCGATACTTGGACTTCTGTCCAAAATTTCAATTACATGCCTTTGACTGTCCATTTTGTTGATTCTGATTGGATTCTTCACAAAAAGATTATTAAGTTTTGTCAAATAGTTGATCACAAGAGTGAGACGGTTGGAAAGACCTTGGAGGCCGCAATAAAGGAGTGGGAGTTGACACGGGTTTTGACAGTTTCCATTGATAATGCCTCATCTAATAATGTCGCTTTGGAATATTTGAAAACTTATCTTAGAGAGGCAAATAAAATATTCTTGGGTGGTGAATATGTGCATGTTAGATGTGCTGCACATATCTTGAATATAATTGTGACTACGAGGTTGAAAGATGTTGATAACTCGGTTGTACGAGTTAGAATGGTTGTGAAATTTGTGAGGTCTTTTCCTTCTAGATTGGAAAAATTCAAGATTGCTGCGAAAACTGTGGGCATAACATCAAAAAAAGTCTTTGTACTGATATTCCTATCAGATGGAACTCAACCTATTTGATGTCAAAGGCGGCCCAAGAATATAAGGCAGCCTTTCAGTTATTGGGGATGAAAACATTCAATATGTCAAATACTTTGATGAGCACGGAGGCTTAGGAAAGCTTAATGATGACGATTAGAAAGTAGTTTCTACTTTTTTTATTTTCTCGGACTTTTTCATGATGTCACATTGAAGTTATATGGTTCTTTGTACCCTACATCCCATGAGTTTTGTCAACAAATATATAGGGTAAAAAAAGAATTAGACGACATGTGTAGGAGTTCCAATATAAAGATAAAGGGGATGGCATTGACTATGAGGGTCAGATATGACAAGTATTGGAGAAATTTGACTAGATTGAATATTTTGTTATATGTGACTATTTTTCTTGATCTCCACCTGAAAATTTTAGGTATATTATATGGTTTGGGACTTGCGCACAATCAGGCACAAGCTGATCTTATTGGTGATATGGCTCGAGATATCCTGGCTAAATTGTATGATGAGTTTAATACAATTAAGGGTGGTACTGCATCTACTACACCTACACCTACCCCAACGCTTCCTTCAGACACCGGGCCAGCAAAGAAGTGTAGATTAGCGTGGACTAAGATCCTTGCACATAATCTCACACTAGTCCGTCAATCTACGGAGGTGGTTTCGGAGTTAGACAACTATTTGTCAGGGGATCTTATTCAAGATGATAACAATTTCGATATATTGGTATGGTAAAAGGCGGCAGCAAAGAAATATCTCATTCTTTCCGAAATAGCCCATTGTATCTTGTTCATCCATATTAGTACCGTTGTCTCAGAGTTAGCCTTTAGTACCGGAAGGCGTATATTGTATCCTTTCCGTAATTCATTGTCTCCTTCAACTGTGAAGGCATTGATATGCACACAGAGTTGGATGATGGGAAATGATATTTATGTTCCGGATGTTTTGAATTTTAAGGAGACTAACAAGGAGGAGGGTGGTGATGAGTTTGGATCTGGATCACCTGGTAACACATGTTTTTATTTTAATATATTTTAATTTATTTATATTCATTTCGATTTTATCGGTATTAATTTTAGTATTTATTGTTGAAGCAACACATGAGACTACTCAGAGTCAGACAACGTCTACCTTCGCTGCAACATGAATATGTGCTCACTGTTTAAACCTCAAATCTAAATTATCAAATTATGTATTGATGTATTCAATGATTTGTAATGCTGATACAATGTCCCTTGGACACTTATGTTTGTAATTTTGTAATTGTTTAGCCTTTCCATTTTGTAAATTTGTAATAGCTTAGTTATTATTATTAGTTTATTAAGTAGTAGACTAGTAGTATGTAGTAGTAAATTTGTATCATGTATATATTATTTTTATTCATGTAATTTTTTTTTTAATATGATTTTTAAACCCTTTTTTTTTTTTTACTTCTAATTTTATAGGGCTCAAAATGGCCCAGAAATAGCTTCTGAGCCATTTTAGTCTCATTTCAACGGTTTTTGGGCAAAAAATGGCCCAATAGTGGGTGGGGCGCGCAGACGGACTAACCCCCCCACCCATACCCCGTTGTCCGGGATGGGATACCCCACCCCCGCATGTCGGGGGCAGAGAAAAAATATACTCCCCCGCCCATTAGGGGGCGAGGGGTGGGTAGCACCGCTATTATTTACAATATGAGTTAGATTATTTTAGAATTTGAGTCGAAACCATTAGATTAGAAGTAAATACTTATTAACTACTCGACTCATGAGAATATGGACAAACCAAAAAAAATTTTGGACTGTTCTAACCGGCCCAACCCATTTGTTAAGACCATTCACTATCCAAGGCTTAGGCCCAAAACTTTTGAAGTAAACCTACCCAATTACCCCAAAGCACATACCTGTTGGTTCTAAACCATGAGACCCAAGGTTCTCTTTAGCTACAAACTCCCCACCATGCACGTCCCCTTCTACTAGGGTTCATGACAGCTATATATATATATATAATACACACACGTTCATGTACATTTTCCCTTCCTTCTAAACATAGATCACACGATGAGCTTTCATATTCCTTCCTCAAATCCATCGGGTTATACACTGCACACACCACCACCACGTCGTGGAAGCAACATGTAGTCAGTGACTACTGGTCACCACCACCACTTTTAGTTCAAAGCAAAAACCATGTCTCAAGTCTCACCCTCAAATCCCAAACACGTCTCAAGTCTCCACGTCCTGAAAGCAACATGTAGTCACCACCACCACTTTTAGTTCAAAGCAAAAACCATAGAAACCACCCTCAAGGCTCACGAGAAACAACAACCCTATAGCCCTCAACACCCTGTCGCATGGTTGAACCACATTAGTCGAGCCACGACATCTCCTCATGCCACCTCACCCCACGAAAAACCACCTAGGTAAAAGCCACCATAAAACAGATTCTTCCCTCCCACGGTTATCGTGAACCAATCGACCTCCACGCACACCCAGTAAGCTACCATATCTCCTCCCCAGACGAGCAACTGATGGCAAGCAGCAGTACCACTGAACCGCCCTAAGTCCCGCGGTGTGCCACTGCCTTTCACCGAAGTGCACCACATTGAACGGTTGAAGTAACACCACCTTGACTCCTTTCCATAACCTGTAGCCACCTAGACACACGGCACCACAGTTGCACTATTTCCCTCCACGTCCAGGAAGCAACCAGGCAAGCCATCTCAACGTGCACTTAAGCCAATAGGCATTTCCCACACCAATAGCCTCTTCTCCATTGCAAACCACCCAATCGACAGCCAACCCAATCAAACCTCTTCCTTGACTCCACACCACGACAAGCCCAGACTTAACCACCACCTCCATACCATCCGAAACCCAGCCCCACACCTCCACACACAACCATTGTAACCTCTATTTTACGTGAGGAAAAACAGAGCATGGTTCCCTTCCTTAAAGCACGGCAAACCAATGACAGCAACACCCTTCAACCGTCCAACATAAAAGAAGATGGCACCACCTTATATCAGAACCACTGTAGTAAGCTTCCATTGCCAAAGCAGCCACTATGATCACCTCTGCAAGCCCTCACTCACGCAAGCTCGATCGGCAACATCGTGAAGGGCTCGTCATCCCCAAACCACTCAACACAACCACCAAGAACCATTAGGCGCCACCCAAGCACCGCCCAACACCAACCCCTAAGCCTTCGTCACCTTATGCCTCTCGGTATGATCTCTCTCCCGCACATTATCTCTCTCTGTCTCTCACTTGAATCACTATAAGTGATACACACACACTTTCTCTCTCTCTCTCTCTCTCTCTCTCTCATCTTCATGTTCAACGACCCAGGAAAGCCACTGTCGCTCACCCACGCTGGAAGCTCACAGACAAACCCATGACCCACATCCCATGGTAACTCTGTCGTAAGCCTCTCTCCTTCACTTCACTATTAAAACACATTAATTGTTAAGCCCCTTTATAGTTAATTACATATATGCCCCTAGTAGGTGACCTAGTGTTTATTAATTATGATAATATTATTGTGATAAAACTAAGAGAAATTATATGCTTGGCCATTGGAGATATTTTATAGTTTAATCACATGATCATTTGGATAAATTATGTCGAAATCAAAGTATTTTGGGGAGTGACCATATTTTGGAGTTTCTAGGATTTTAGACATTAGAGAAATACATATTATTATTTTTATATATCTCGAGCTTTAGTTACGAAGTATGTGTTCAATTGGAAATTTAAGCAAGTGCATGACTATTTTATAGGTAGCGATTGATATTCCTTGGCACTATTGTGAAGAAATTCAAAGAAATTAAAAAGTCCAAATAAGCGAGATTCTTATACTAGATTTTACATAAAAGAAAAGAAATAAACTGAGGTTGATTTGTGAAAATATGCATATTCGATCTGAAAAGAAATGTAAAAAAAACCTCAATTATATATTCTGCATTACTCATGAAATATGTATAAAAGAGAAAGTATTTTTTTATCATGACTGGTGTAAATATGAGCAAACTTTTAGCATTCTTTTTTCTGAACTGTGCAAAACAGGCGAATATGAAATATAAAAATTTGTACATGTTATGTGAAGATACTCTGAATCTACTTTGATTGTGTGAATATGCTTTGAATCTGTTTTGATTGTGTGAAGAAGATTTGAATATGTTCAGTACTCTGTTATGATATGATGTGGCATCTAAAAAACCTTTGGCATAACATTCTGATTCTGTTTTTGGTTATGATCCAATGATTCTAATTTATGTTTCTATTTTATTTGACTTTACCATGGGTGTAAAACTATGGACTCTGTTATATGGTTGGTACCAACATTTCTATTTCGCTCTGATTATGGTCATGCCACAGGATATAATAGTGACCTCTGACCTTATCACAGGACATAATAGTGACCTCTAACCCTGGCATGACACATAATAGTGGCCTCCAGCCCTGCCACGTGAGATAATAATGGCTTTCAGCTCTACCATGAGATACAATAGCAGCCTCTAGCCCCATCACGGGATATAATAGTGGTATATGTTTTGAGTGCATCACCTTGGTGGCAAACAGTGATAAGTTCTGCTTGGTTAACCACAAACATACACATAACCCCACCATAATGATTAAACATTGTCTTTGTTTTGATACGATATGATATGATAAAATGATGATGTTTAGTTATACTATGCCAAATGACTTTTGAATATGAACATTTTAAACTATCGCTCTGATTTCTGATAACGTGCTTTGGATCTACATTCTGAAATTAAAATATTTTGTCTTGCGTTCTGAACTCTGTGAAAAGACTCATGTTTACATACTAATATATTTTCTCTATTTATTGAGTTGTTGATAACCCACCACTTATCTCCATAATATTTTCAGATGTTTTGGGTGTTTTAGTTGAGGATTCAAAATTGCAAACATTAGTAAGACTATATAAGCATAGTGGATTAAGTAAAAAAAAGAGTACTTTGATTTTTGAAAAATTTTATTTAGTAGATTTGTTTTGTTCTGTTAACTTAGCATTTTGGAAGGTTAACATTTATTTTGAGACTTGCTAATGTCTTAGTTTAATTATATTGAGGTTCCTGATTTGAAACAATGAGTTTTATGTTCTATAGAGACTGTGGAGTATATATATATTATGCGCTGTTGGAAGATGATTTTTGATAAAAAGAGCTAATTCCTTGGACCTTCGCAACCGGGGCATTACATGTGTCCAATCACACACCCACACCTGACTCTCGATTGGAACCCTACCTAGCCTCTCCTCTTGGCTACCTGATTTGTCTAATTTAAGCAATAGCGTAATTAGCTGACACTCTTAAAGAATTTTCACAAATGCAAAAAGATTACACAAAAGTAAATTCACAAACTGACGTGATTTAATGAGATCCGTTAGATTTATTTTACAATAAAAATAATTTTACAATCACACATATTACATCAAACCACATAAGTTTGTAATTTACTTTTGTGTCTTTTTTTTTTTTTTTTTTCAAGTATTTCTCCTCTTAAAAGTAAGCTCAAAATAGAGAATAATAATTAATACTCCTGTAGTATAAATATTTAACACTTGTTATATAGAATATTAGATCAATTCAAATCGATGTTTGTAGAAACAATTTTATTTATTTATTAGAATATAGGCATCCGTAACAGCAAATAACTTTTTTGTTTTAAAAATATCTCCGATGTTTTGTTATGAGTCTAAATTTTATTTATTTATTTATATGATTTTTTTATTTTTTTTTGTGATATGGTATTTATGGTAGATGGGTCTGCTAGCTTGTTTGTTGACATCACATGAGAAGAACATGTTTAACTCCAACAAATTCTATTTCAAATTCATTCAAGTCTTTGGGCCATTCAAATTGCAGTCTGAACAGAATAAATTCTTGTCTAACTTTTGTACAGCTATTCTTTTATATAATTAGAGTTGGCCCCCCTTTAAATATAGTTGCTGCTCTGTTCAATATATATATATATATTTATATATATATATGTTCATAAACTAAGTACAAAAAAGTTAAAAAAACCTGAAACGAATCTAGTCTAGTATTAAGGTTGGAACCTAATGAAAAATATTCTAAAATATACAGGCTTAGGAAGAAAAAAGTTATATATATATATATATATATATATGATGACATGACCAAGAAAGTATTTCGCGGGAATATAGATGCATGTAGGGAGTTGTCATTTATTATTATTATTATTATTATTATTAGGATAATGGAACCTTGCTCTCAACTTAAGAGCACTTGATTTGATTCTATGGCAACTATTCGGGGTTGAGATAGAATCTTCAAATATAATAGTAATCCATTTTATTATTCTAACAATTAAGATGATCACAAACCCACTTCATTTAACTACTTTATCATGTCACTACAATAAAGTTATGCAGTGGATTGGTCGCTTTGGAACCGGGCTTGAGCTATTCCTCCAAAATGATATTTATAAGTTTTGGGATTTAAATCGACTTTCTAACTTAAAATTAACCTCACATTTAAAAAAGAAACTAAGCATCCACCGTCATGAGTGCCAAACAAATATTTAAAAAGGAGTCCGACTGTGTTTGATTGTTGGACTCAACCTATCTCATCTCAAGTTAATTATTGATAGGATCTTCTATTTTTTTAATTTTTCATAAAAAAGTTAACACATCTAAACTTGCTTCTTACATTTCAACCTAAAAAGTTAAACTTATCTCAATTTAAAAAAGTTAAACCCATCTCAATGAGATCCACAAAATACTATTATTGATAATTCAATTCAACTTATTTCAACATCCAAACACAACCTGAAAGTTTTGCAGCACAACATTATGTGATAAAGTTTGATTATTTATATATTAGCTGTAATAAAGCAGGGGGCGCCTTTAGTGGGCATGCCCGTGCCACTACTCTTATTGATATGCCTGGAATTATAGCCGTGCGTTGGCTGGCCTTAAAGACCAGCCAAAAGTTACCATGCGATTTTATCAGTCCTCTACCCCTAGCAGACATCATCTTGACATTTGGGAGTCTGTCTATTCTGTTAGTGAAAATACTTAGGTTGTGGGGATATTGAATGTGTCTCTAGATTTATCTATATAGCAAACTCACATACTAGGTGAAGGAGAAATCAAAGGTTTGAATATTGGATTCACTTGTAGAACAGCTACACAGATTATTCTTAAAATATTTCTTCCACTGTGTATATTTACATAAACTCTTAACACTAGCAATATAGTTTTCTCACCTAAGGTTGTGTAAAGAGGAAATCTTCTTCAACCGCAATAACTCATTCAAAACTGATGCAATCTTATCTACGGTAGCCTTCCACAAGATTTCCAATTTACCAACCCAAACTACCTCTGTGATGGCCCATCTCTTAAACTATGTAACAAAAAACAAGAATTTGAACTACTACTTCATTACTTCCAACGTCTTCTTCTCGATTCCTATATTTTCGTTTTATATTCTTTTTAACTGTTCAGTACGTACCTAGATTTGAAAATTTTAAAACGACTTACACAGTCCCCCACCCGGGCCACCCCCACTTTATGCACTGCATAACCCTATCGATGTGCTGACATACCTGAATCCAACTTTTCAGATCAAGCTCCAAGGGAATATCATGTTTTTTGTGATGAATTAGGATATGTTTAAGAATAAAACTGTTTTAAGATATTTTCATATTATTTTAGTACTATTTATAAATTATTTATTATTTTTCTCATTACTATTCACATATCACTAGATATTCTAGATTAGTACACACCTCCTTTTTCTGTTGGGCTGCAGATGGGCCTGAATCTGAGGCTGACCTCAAAATATGATTACCTATCGGCTATCTATCTCATTCTGTCATCCTTGGAATCTTTACCGCAAACTCTTCTATGCTTATGGGACAGACAATTTAAATATTAGTTGGTAAATAATGTTATTGGGTCTTCGGCAGTTGGGGCCCGGAGTGCGTGGGCTCTCAAACTTCGACGTACAAGTTATGGTGTCCGAGACTCCGATGGCAATTTTTTTTTCCTATTTGTACTAGAGAGGAAAGAAATGTTGGAATACATGTTCATAATATAATTTCTCCCCCTATCCCTACATTCACGGAACCACGTTAAAGTTTATCTTGTTTCTTTACTTCTTTATTTTATCAAGCTATGGATGCATATCACCACCATCAACACTCCTAAAGGGGGTAAAAATAGTAGGCTCATATGCACCAAGTCCAGTCCATTAAAAGGCCACTATCGAGAGACAAGTGGGAAAAGATAAGAAGGGGATAAAGAAAAACAAATGTCAAATGGGAAGAGGAAAAAGAGAAAAACGATAAGAAAATGAAAAATGAGAGAAAAACAAGTCAGGCACATAAGAGAGGAGTGACATAAAATTAATTTACTCACCAACTATTAACACGGCTACAATAAAAGAGATATGAGATATGAGCAAAGATGGATGATGGCAAGAATACAGAAGTCATCTTCAACCTCATAACAAAAGCTGGTCGAAATTGTACAGAGAGAAATGAAAGATTGTAAAATACTCATATTATAGTAGATTTGTCCTCCAAATGACCCGTAGACATAGATCTTATACCGAACAACGTAAATTTGTATATCTCTATCTCCATTTACGTTTTTAGTATTTGTTTTCTATTCATTACTATGGATGTACATATGGACACTGTATCACCACTCCAGACCGCCATCGTGGACTTCGGACGACATCGATCGAAATTCGGGTCATCATCGTGGCCGGAAATAACTTTTTCTCCCCGTTTCGACTCGTTATGTGATTTCTGGCATTAACAACTACCATCCATTGGTCATCATCCAAGCAACTGTGTACCATTAGATTTGAAAATAGCATAAAAAAAATACATTCGAAGTGTTGTTAGAAGTAAACATATATAGATCCATTTCATTGACGCGTAATCCATACTTGTTCTGATATGCAAATTGAAATCATGTGTGTGTTTTCTTTTCTAAACAATTCAAAGGCTTTCGTCGTTCGACCACGTTGGTTTATGTTCGAAAGAATATACGCATATATCTTAGAGATTTTAGTCTAAAATAAGTCCAAGATTCAGCAAGCCCAAATACACATCTCATTCTCGTGACTATTAATGACAGGCCGGGCTAGACAACACGACATGCAAATCGAGCTTTAAGGAAAAAAAAACAAATGAACTCCTTTAATATTTTTATAGTACCAGATTGAGATCATCATTTCCCCAACAAATGCTGTATTGCTAGTACTAGTAGTAGGATCCAAATAAGAGAATTGAAATTGAGCTTAATGGTATACTTGGTACCATTAACTTCGTGATGAAGTGTATAGTTTATATTTTAATACGTACTACTAGTTGTAATATCTTAATGAATTGACGTACGTACTTGGTTAATTTGATTGGTCGGTCTTTATATTCTTTGTTGGTGTTATTATTGCATTATATTTATCCCTACCTATTCACCTTAATTTCTCTCTCTCAAAACAAGATTTTGCATTTTTGTTCCCGGGGAAAAACTGATCAAACATTTTTGTCAAGCCTATAATATTGTTGTTTTTTTTTTTTTAAAAAAAGAAAGTTAATATAATTATAATAACTACTAAATCAGAAGTCAACTATTTCATAAAAATGATTCATTAATATTTAAGCAGCAATCGCTCCGAGCATGCTTAGATAAACATATTATATATATATATATAATCGATATTTAACTAGCTGCGTACGTGAGCACTTGTATATAATATACATGTATGAGGAATTTTATATATAATTGTGAAGTATCTAATTAACACCGTGTAATCACTTTAAAAAATAGTAGGGTCTATTATTAAAAAATTATTTTTTTCATATTAGTCTCATGTTTTATTTAATTTCTCAAAATGATTACATGACGGTTGCACAATTTAAAATCACAAATATCTTTTCTCTATATATATAGTCCTCTTGGCATTGAATACAAATCCTTGCCAATTATAATTGACCAAATTTATGTGCAAGAAAAGAAGAAAAACTAAGATTCGATGAATCGGCATTATTAATTATGTATATATTTATATAAATATAGATAATAATATATTCCTCGTTTTCATCTATTTCTTATTCCAATTAATTATTCCATTTTGTTGTTTCTATAGACTATAGGGTTATGTATTAATTGCGTATTGGATTTCCACCGTGTCTTGTTCTTATCCCCGCTCTTCTATATTATTCTAATCAGTATCTTCGATATTATATATGGATGATCTTTTCCTTAAAAATATATGAAGAATATAATATTATATTATATTGAAAGTCAGCATATCGATCCAAACATATATTATATATCTTCCTCTGATCTGTCTGATCTCTCCATCACTTTCGTACTGCCATATTTAACACTCACTACAAATACCCAACCATATCATGCATTTATATATATATATATATATATAAGCCATTATAAAACAAACTTATATATATATATCATAACGAAGCCACCTCGCCATCTTAATTAATTAATTTTCTACACAGATCATAACTTCTAATTACCTCCATCGATCTTATTATATAAACACGGCCATTTTCCCTTGTTAACTACTACTCATTTTGTTTCCTCCTCGATCGATCCCACAAAGAGACAAAAAGTGTTTGAATTACAACCCTGCAACATGGGTAACAACACGGCTGACACAGAGACAAAACTCAGCAAGTACATCAAGGCATCCATTAGAATCCTGGCCAAGATCAGAGACTTCTATATCAAAGGCATAACAGAATGCTCCGGTCGCTTTGACTACGGAACGGGCACGGCCTTGGGCTGCCCCACTCCCCATATATCCACTCTGCCTAAGAGCTTCAGCACCAACTCCGCCAGATGGAGCAACAACAATGAAGATTTCCAGGAGCTTATGAGGGTTGCTTCTACTAGAAGCCTTGGCAATAAGATTCAAGCGGATCTTCTTCGTAAACAGCAGGCCATCGTTGCCAGGTCTCCAAATACCACTGCACCTGGTAATATGCCTCGGAGCCGCAGCGTCGGTTTTGGGAGGATCGATGAAGACAAGCCCTGTGAATTTGAAGAAGTTATAAAGCTCAACGCAGAGGTTTATCCAAGAAGCCGAAGCTATGCTGTCTCTAGGTGAAGTAGGCAACTTAATTTTTAAGCATATATATACGGTATGAGGAAAGATGATTGAAGAAAGGCGTTTTAAGCATATATAACTATAGGCGTGTTTTAAGGTAGTCAACATGTACAGAGTTGTATATCCAAGCAGAAGCTACGCTGTCTCTTTGGATCATTTAAATTTTAGCATACTGTTCCTTTTGTTTTTGTTAATCATTCAGTATTTACAGTAACTATATCTATCTATATATGGTGTTCGGGGATTTGCTATTTGATACCTTCGAAGTTGTTTGTTCCAAAATACAGTTTAGAGATGTGCATATATGTTGAGATGTTTTCATATATGCATTCAAATGGAGAAAAGGTTTGACCTTGAAGGGATGTTGAATCACAAGCTGGAGGGACAAGTAGCAGATTGATCATGAAGAGATCATATATATATATATATATAGCTAGACACTTTGAAGTAACAAAATTTCCTGGTAAATAATTACCAAATAATTGAGAAGATAGAATAATGGCCGGCGGCTGCACATAAATTAGTTAGACTCGGACATTACCATGATCTAGGAAGTACTGTGTAGATGATGTTTTGCAAATTATAAACAAGGCCGATCATCAATTTCCAAATTCGGCAGCTTGCAGCTGGAATTGTTGGGATAAAAATATTGAAAGCTTGGGGTAAAAAAATAAAACTATAGTTGGTCGGCCAATTATTCAATTGTTTTGACCCACAGAGAGAGTTTGTACCGCGTTTCTTATTGACCAAGCAAGCTATGTATTTAGCTACCTAAAGTGTACATGTTCGTCGATGACCGGTCCATACTACATGTTGATAGAATATATATATATATATATTTTCTATTGGTCTTAGATGATATAAAATGAATTGAGATCCCTTCTAAGTGTTGGATATTTCAGGATTCTTATTTGCTTCGGTGCTCCTTTTTCTGTTATAAATCATATTCACCTAATTAAGTTACTATTAAGTCGCACTATCACAAAAAAGGTAGCTAGGTTTATGATCAAACGCAAATGATGACACTGTCGCCATCAGCAGTGATTTTCTAGTTTCTTTTCGACTCTTCACGAATCCCGTTGTGCATGATTGAAAGTTGCCTTGCTGCAAGAATGATATAAAGCCTAATTAATGGCTACTGCGGATATTTTTCCTACTCTGATCACAAATATAACTTTTTGGCAATTTAAAGCATTCATTCTTTGTTTTATTCTTTTTTTTTTTTTTTTCCCAATTGAAACTCCTTAATTACCTTGTCTGGTATGTCTCTTCTGATCAAATGTACCAACTTTCAGCTACCAAGCATGGATCTAAAATTACTCCATTATAAGTCACTATATATTGGCCAAGGAATTGCATAGAAAAATTGGAAGCTTAAATGGTGAGATTGTCATGTATGGTTGATGTACGTACGTTTTATATAGTTGGTTTAATGCCAACAAATAAGATATTGGAACAGGATTTATAAGATTGGTCCCCCTACCTTTAAATTCTTCCCTGATCATTGCTTTGTTTTATGTAATAAGATTAATTTGAGATTATCCACACACATATATCATATATGATCAGGTTTATCGTTAAGAACCATATCATGATCATGAGATCCTGGAAGTGAGAGTGAGACGTCTATATCTCATTGACACTTGATGTATCTATGGTGGCGCACTCACCACGCCCACTTGCGCCCATTTCCTTTGGCATTTGTTCTGAGATAGAATGGCCTTTTTTTCTTTTTCTTTTTCTTTTTTTCCTTTTTATTGATAGAATGTGGCCTTGACCCACAAAAAGGAGCACAGTTACTAATTGACTCAATTATGTTCCCGGCCAGTTGATATAAGAAGCATATTAACATTATTCTGTCAAATTTTATACATCTCATAGTATTATATGTAGTGTTTCCTACACAACATATAATATAAATTCAAATTAATTTAACATGGAGCATGTTTAGTTCTTCTGCAGATATTGCTGCATGGGATTGATTCAGTCATAGTTTAGGAAATTGAAACTAGAGGGCTGAGCCACAACACTACTTTATTCCGTTTGATTAGGCTTAATTAGTTAACAGAGAATAAAAGAGTGGGACTGATTAACTACTTTTTATCCTTGATCATTTATAAAGCTAAATGCTTACACCTATACGAATAAACGAATAAAAAGGAAAGCAGAGGCTGTGACCCTGTGAGTCTGCGACTTGACCCCCTCTACTTAGAGACTTTAAAAGATGCTCGTTCGTGCCTATCTTTGGAATGGAAGGCCTTTTACAAATTATATCACCTGCATGAATCCTGGAGCCGGAGGGATCTTATTCATGATGGCCCTATATTTATATAGACCCCACACGCCACTGCTTATATAAAAAACTTACATTTTATACACAATTTTAATGGTGGAATCTTACGAAAAGAGGTCAAAGTGTTGGCTTTTTCATTTTGTAGTTTGACAATGCAAAGTATCAATTATGATAATTTGGGGTATAAAATTTAAAATCCTAATAATTTGGAGGGCAACAAAATATATCTATCTATTATTTATAAAGTAGTACATGTGGTCGTTTATACATGTGCCACAACTCTAACATGCAACAAAAATCAGCAAAAAATGGACACGGTGAGCACTTGAACAGGCACAGCCACATGCAACCCTTGCAAGGGACTTAGTATATACTTTCATATTCCTAACAACAAAAGAAAGTTTGAGAGAAATGGCAGCATCAGATGGTGAGCACAATGTACCAAAATTCTATGCCAAATATGGTTTCAAGTGTGTGTGTTTCCTCTTGATCCTTCTACTTCTTTTCTCAAAGCCTGCGGTTTCTTTCTCAATTATCAAGTCTCTGCCTGGATTTTCTGGTTCTCTACCCTTCAAACTTGAAACCGGGTAAGCCTGCCACCCACATCTACTACTACTACTACTAGTGCTTTCATTTTGTCATTTTATGATACTCGTCCATCTATAATCAACCGTACTAAATGTATGCAAGCAGATACATTGGCGTGGATGAGAAGAACGAAGTGCAATTCTTCTACTACTTTATCGAATCTGAAGGAAATCCCAGACACGATCCCCTTGTGCTCTGGCTAACTGGTGGCCCAGGATGCTCTGCTCTCTCTGGACTTGCCTTTCAGATAGGTTGCTCTTCCATTGTTTATGCTTTGTAATCATTTATGAATTGAAAGTTGAACTTTCTGTCCCCCACCACCTGAAAGAATCTATGTAGTAATTATATCGCATCACCAGTTATTCCTCGACACTTTCATTTCTCATAAAATGCAGCTCCAGTACTAGTTCCTTGACATTGCCATGTGTCTATCCTAAATGAATATAGGTAACAATGGTTTTGCCTTTTTTACTTCGTTTTGGATTTTTCTCTAAAGGTCCTTTACAGTTTAGCATGGTCGAGTACAATGGAAGCCTACCTTCTCTAACATTGAATCCATATTCATGGACTAAGGTAAATGCAATTTATTGGCTTTGATTGTGCTTTCAGTTTCAGGTTGCTCTTCATCTGTTTTTCTAAAATGTATTGGATAATTGTGAAATGTATCTAGGTTGCTAGCATTATATTTTTAGACTCACCGGCTGGCACTGGATTCTCATATTCAAGGACCTCGCGAGGGTCCAGGACAGAAGATACGAAATTTGCTTATCAGGGCTATGATTTTGTTAGAAAGGTGCAGCATCATCTTCATACACATTCCAGTTTATGCATTACTGAAAATTCATCAATTTGCTTTTTCTATACGATTATGGCTGTTTTGACAACTTCTGAAATACAACATCTGTTTTGAAACAACTTTGTTGTTCATAAATTCTGATTTATGCCTATAATTTCGGCCTTGTTATACAGTGGTTGCTCAGTCATCCCAATTTCATTGCTAATCCCCTATATGTCGCCGGTGACTCATATTCCGGCAAGATCGTTCCAATCGTTGTTCAAAAAATGTCAGATGGTAATGACAAACATCTCCTTTCCTTTTTTGAAAGTTCCCACAGCTTCTCTTTTTCTACCAAAAAACAGTTTAATCATGCTGCTGCAGGTATTGAAGCTGGGGACTCGCCACTTCTCAATCTCAAAGTATGTGAGAAAATACGATTCCTGAATTAGTTTGCTAGATTCTTGCTATAATCCACGACCACGTAACGATATAAAAACAACTACAGGGTTATTTGATTGGTAATCCGGGAACAGATCCAAAATTTGATGACAATTCAAAAGTTCCATTTGCTCATCGCATGGCAATCATTCCAGATGAGCTTTACAAGGTGTTATTTCTCGTAGATTTCCTAGCCAGTCCAATCAACGCAAATATTCATTGCCCACAACAATTTTTGTTTTCCTTATCCATCAGTAGCCTTTCAGTTTAAAAAGTAGAAGCCACTTTTCATTATTCTCAGAAGGCTAAAAGGAGCTGCAAAGGTGAGTACAGAGTAATAGACGCAAGAAACATACAGTGCGCAAATGATCTTCGAGCTATCGCAAAGGTTGGTAGGCCACCCCTTGTCATTTCCATTCTGAACAATTCCATTCTCTTTATTTCCACTAATTTGTCTGCATAATTGATTTGGTTTACATACCTTCTTGCTTATGTAGTGCACTAAAAGGATAAACAGACCTCACATCTTGGAGCCCAAGTGTCATACTGACTTTCGCCTTTTAAATAAGATGGATGAAAATCGAAGATATCTTATGGAAAGATATGGAGAATCCTATATGTCACTTCCTAAATTTCCCAGATTTGGGTGTAGAGTAAACCCTCATCTCTCTCTCTCACACACACACACGATAAGTATTGTTTGGTGGTTGTGAAAATATTAATCACCGATTGCCGAATATTACAGAACTACAATAAATTTCTCTGCCACATATGGGCAAATGACATCAGGGTGCAGAAAGCACTTCATATCAGAAAGGTAAGAATATATTGATGCAAGGTGTTGCTATAAATTGCATATTGATTAATATCTGCTTTTGATGGTGAAAATCAGGGAACAGTAAAGGTATGGATAAGATGTAAAATAGACTTACCTTACAAGAAAGATGTTGAGAGTGCTGTAAGCTTTCATTATTATCTCAACATCAAGGGGTATCGAGCTCTAATATATAGGTTTGATCACATATTTCCTCTGCCCTCTACTCATTCCATTTGGTAAGCAACATAAAACATTGAAAAGAACAAGTAATTTAGATGTTAATAGAGAACCAATTTGGGTTACCATACAAATGTATGATATCCTGCAGTGGGGATCATGACTTTGAAATTCCATACTTGGGGACGCAACTGTGGATCAAATCTCTAAATTTGTCCGTTGTTGACGAGTGGCGGCCATGGCTGGTAGATCTTCAAGTTGCCGGGTAGGCATAGATTATTTATATAGATTTGCTTTAACAATGCAGGGTTCTATAACAAGTTGTGATTGATGCAGATTCACAAGGGGATATTCAAACGACCTCACATTTGCAACTGTAAAGGCAAGAACTTGTAGAGTGAATGCTTTTTTTTGAGCGAGTGGAAGGAAGTAAATGGAATTATAATGAGTAAGGATTATGCAGGGAGGGGGTCACACAGCTCCGGAGTACATGCCTAAGGAATGCTATGCCATGTTCAGAAGGTGGATTTTTCAAGAACCACTGTAATCACTCTGTTTTGATAATATTTTCAGATAGCAGAAAATGCTGTACTAGTTTCTAATAAATGACGCACTTGGCCTTGATGTGTTTTATTGTTTTTTCTCTTATATAATATATATATATAGAGAGAATTATATATCTATATATATATAAATATATTTACACAGATAAAAGTTTTTAATATTTAAGAAAAATAGACAAGATAGATGAATTAATGATTAAATGAATAGTTCATTACTCAACTAAACGCATAGGAATAATAATAAAAATAAATGAGAAATACATCAAAAGATTTTTACACATTTGCAGCAATGCAACGCATACGAATAATAATAAAAGACCGATAAAATGATATGATATAACATATATTTATATATTTATATATAAGAGCATACAAATGAAATTCATCAGTCTCGTTTGAGCTTTTTCCCTAAATCCTAAAGGAATGCGCCGGGAAGTAAAACGACGCCGCTTCAATGAAGCCGTCGTCAACATGCTCTTCCCCCAACCACTATCGCCTCCACAACTACAAGTATCACTACTCTCTCTCTCTCTCTCTCTCTCTCCCTCTCTCATTGTTATTTTGCCATGTCTTTGTCTACAATAAGCATTCTAATTATACGAAACTTGAACAGCCAAACGAGGAGGAAAAAGAACCGGTGAACCTACTCCGGGAAGACTTTGATGCGGATCTTATTCCAGGTTTCGCCTTTCACGCGGATCTGATTCCAGGTTTCCGTATCTGATTTATTTTTATTCCATATTATTCATAATTGGTGATTTCACTGTTGAATAAAACTCAGACGATTTGGAAGAAACCGGATACTCTACAAGCGATGATAATGGTGATGGTGAACCAGTGCGGCATCAGCAGCTGACGAGGGCTCAGAGGAAGAGGCTTCGCAAGAAGAAGCTTAAGGAGGATGCATGCCGCCGCGGAAAAATTATTGGGCCATTGTTACCTTCGACGAGCGATGATGTCGGCGACCCTGGCGGTGGAGACGGCGACGTCGTAGAAAAAGAACCTCCAGCCGTTCGACGTAGTGCCGCTGAGAACAAACTCGGCGCTACAACTAATAACTCAGGTGAAGAAGATCCCCACACGTATGCACACACAACTCACACACACATGGGACACCCGACGGTACGGTAAGCACTCAAAAGAATGGTGAACCGGGTTCCATGTTGGTATTATTTCCTAACAACTGCAGTCGATTCCAGTCCTCGTTCGCTTCATTAGTTACAAACAGACCCATTAGTCTATTCCAAATTTCCAATGTATGTGTTAAATAAGCATGCTATGGCCAGATCATAATGGATCGTTTGATAGCACTGAGTAGAGAAACCTCGTTATGTTTATTTGTACAGGAGGGCAGGCTGCTGGTGTTAACCAGAAGAAACTGAAGCAAAGAAGGATGGCCAAAAGACTGGCAAAGGAAGGACTGAAGTCATCATCTAGTGTGGAGAATTGCTGATAAAAAATTATAATCCTTGTGCTAAAAGGATGGGACTTCCGATTTCCACCTGAAGTCGCTTTGCTGTGATGAAATTTGCATCGAGTCGTGTCATAGTCATAGAGCATAGGAAAGGAGTTGCGCGAGACACTGCCAAATTAAGAAGAAAATTTTCAGAAATAAATATCAGACTCTGCACACCACTTAAAAATATGTGATTTTATTTTTTTATTCTCATACTTCATATTTCATATTTCTTTCTCCCCTTTCTTTCTCCATCCCCTTCTTCTACCCCCTCCAAGTCTCCTGCTCTTCTAGTCCTGGTCTTTTACGCCGATCACAAATCTTGCAATTTTTGCTGCATGTTATTATTGTACATTTCTTTGGAATAATTACTCAAACTTTTGACATTGTAATGAAATGCTACTATTATGAATTCCAAGTTAATTACAAAATTTTGATATATGTCTTGCCATGCAAAATATATGGTGTACTCAAACTACCATGTGCACTTGATAATTCACTATATCCTGCCATCAAAACCATGGGCACATCTTGTAAATTAGAAATCTTGGGCAAACTTATAAGTACATTTAGAAATTTTGGACAAATTATAAATACAATTCTAGACCGGCGTACTCTATATTAGAAATCTTGAACCCCAAAATGTATTAAATGAATACAACTAATCACTGTTCCAATACATTAACACAATTTGCTCGTTCTAACATCCTTGTTCACCACCATATTTGAGTCTAGATAGCCCACATCACTCATTACCTCATAATTCTGACCTGCCATACCTTCAAATGAGGATAATAGGATTAAAATTGGAAGTTTCTAAATTAAAGTGGAGCTAATCAAGCTACACACATAGCAAGAAAAATATTACGACTGCAAAATGATTACTACCAACCTCAGAAATCATTACGACAACAAAATGATTATTGCCAAGCTCCATTAGTCTCTAGTGGGTGTTGTGCATGCTACTTGTAGAGATGAGAGAAAAATTAAGTTTGACTTTATAAACCCATTTGCATCCAATTGGACTCTTTCCATGAGGAAGATTAGTTAATGTCCAAGTGTTGTTAGTTTCTAAGGCTTTAATTTCTTCAGCCATAGCAACTTTCCAATGGGGAAATTTAACAGCTTGATGATAAGATTTGGGTACAAAAAAGGTAGAAAGAGCTAAGGCAAATGCTTTGTGTTTGGATGATAGGTGAGAATAGCTCAGTGAATTTGAGAGACGATATTGCTTACTCGAAATAGAATCATAATTCCCAGTTGAAGTTGGAGAAGAGCAAGCCTGTGAAGATGCCAAATGGCAATGAAAATCCTGCAAGTAACCAGGTGGCCTGTGTACTCTAGAAGATCTTCTAGGAAAAAATTGATCAGGTAAAAGGAACAGATTCTGTATGCGGCAGATTAGGAACAGATTCTGTATAAGGCAGATTAGGAGTAGAATCAGATGAGTTTGGAGTGGAAACAGATTGGGTTGGAATGGAAACAGATTGGTTTGGAATGGAAACATATTGGTTTGGAGTGGAAACATATTGGTTTGGATTGGAAACAAAAGGATCAAGATGATCAAAAACAGGTTTAGGAAGAACATGAGATGAATATGGTAAAGAACTAATATTGTGAGTTATTGAGTAGAAAGGAAAGATGTGTTCATGAAAAACAAGATCTCGAGAAACAAAAACAATATGGCTATCAAGATCATAGAGTTTGTAACCTTTAATGGCAAGAGGGTAGCTAAGAAAGATTTATCTTCTAGCTCGAGGAGCAAATTTGTGTCGGTTATGAGCTAGAGTATAGGCATAACAAAGAGAACCAAAAACTTTAAGATGAGAATATAAGGGTGGTTTTTGGAGAAGTAATTCATATGAGATTTTATTTCCTAGCAAAGGGGAAGGAATCCTATTAATCAGATACACTGCAGTAAGAATGCAGTCTTACCAAAAAAAAAAAGGAACATTGGATTGAAAGAGAAGTGCAGGAGCAGCATTGAGGATGTGCTGGTGCTTTCTTTCAACCACTAAGTTTTGTTGAGGAGTGGCTACACAAGACAAATGATGAACTATGCCTTTAGAAGGAAAAAATTGTGACATAGCAAACTCATTACCATTATCAGTATGAATAGATTTTACCTTAGAATCAAACTGATTTTCAACCATGGTAATGAAATGTTGTAGTAACATTCTAGCATCATATTTATACTTCATTAAGTAAACCCAAGTGCTACGAAAAAAAGTCATCTACAATGGTTAAGAAATACTTAAAACCATCCAATGACTGAGATGGAAAAGGTCCCCAAATGTCGCAATGTACAAGCTAAAAAAGACAAGAAGAACTATGTTGACTATGTGAAGGAAAAGGCAACTTTTTATGTTTAACAAGTGAGCAAACAGAACAAGGTATTGTATTATAAATAGAAACAATAGGTACAATGTGAGACAACAATTTTATTTTGAAAAAAGAGTGATGACCCAACTTTTTATGCCAAACATAAAAAACAAAATGATTAGAATGTGAAACAAGAGCATATTTGAAAAACAAATCTTTGGAAAGAGCAATATGATCATCTGGTTTGTGCAGTAGATATAAACCTCCTTTGGCTTTACCCTTCCCAATCGCTCTCCAATAGGTGAGGTCGTGTATATAGCAAGCATTACCAGAGAAAACCAAACAACAAGGTGCTGATTTGGTTAGTTGACTGATAGAAAGAATGTTGAATTGAAAAGAAGGTACGCACAAGACATTACGTAATATAAGCCATGGAGATAACTGAATGGATCCTATATGTGTAACTGGTGCAGAAATTTCATTAGACATTTTAACAAATGAATTATGAACAGAATTAAAGGATGTAAAAAGAGATGTGGAATGGACCATATGATCCATGGTACCAATATCGATCATCCAATCATCATGATTAATATGTGAAGGGGATACTGTTTTGATGGAAAAAACATAAGAGAATGAAGATTTACCTAAAAGGTGATCAATGGGGAAGTCACATTTGCTGTCTGAGAAGTTGTGACTCAGAATTGAGGAGAGCTAGAAGTTATTGACATTGTTATGGTGTAAGTGGAAATGAAGATGGAGAATCTATAGCAGTAACTTGATGAGCTGAGCATGAAGGATTGGAAAATTTCCCTTTGGAGCGATATCTAGGAGGATATCCGTGCAACTTAAAACATTTTTCAATAATATGCCCAAGAACAGAGCAATGGGAGCAAATAATCCTATCTTTTCGAGTGAAAAACTTATTCTAATGAACAGGTTTTGCTGAAGAAGAAAGTGCAGTAGACAGAATGTTAGGAATCATCACTAAAGCAATATCTCTCTAATGCTCTTCTTGAAGAACAAGGGAGAAAACCTTGTTGATAGGAGGAAGATGATCAATCAGGAGAATCGGGCCACGAACTTGAGAAAAATAATCATTCAACCCCATCAAGAATCGCATAACATACTCTTGCTGGTGCATATCAATCAACATACGCAAACCTCCACATGAACATAAAGGTAAGGATCTATAATTCATCAACTCATCCCATAAACCCTTCATCTGAGTGAAATATGCATTGACAGAAAGATCATTCTGCACAAGGGAAGCAATAACCTTCAGCAACTGGAAAATTCAAGGTCAATTTTCTTGAGAAAATTGTTCTTGAATATCATACCACATTTCCATGGCAGATTCAACATATATCACACTAGCAGCAATCTCTTTAGAAAGAGAATTGAGAATCTGATGGCTTCCAAACCATTACTCCCAAGTGCATAAGTGGACTAGTTGTAATATAAGGCAGCACCCAAGGCCATCTCCACAGGGACAAGAGGATTTCCAGCCAATTAATTGTATGAAATTGTGAAGATTCAAATTTGAAAAGAATTTGGATGATTTGTCAAGTGGAAAATAAAGTTTTGTATGAAAATAAGAAAATAAACCAAAAATGTTATATTCACAAAGAAGGTCTATTGCTATTGACATGTATGGTTGATTTTTAGAGTACCTTGGTTTTGAAATTTTTGGAAAGAAAATAAACTTAACCAGAGTAATTCAAATCTCAAGAAAATAAACTAATTGACTCATGACAAACAATCTAAAATTTAAACTGCACTGTAATGTAAACAGATAGTTAAATGGACACTAAAATAATTACAGAATTTGTAGAAACAATCTGTCAAACACCTGGGTTGCGATTTTTTACTTTCTTTTAACTCTACATATTACCAAGATTTCTGGATACTACTCTCATTTTATTAATCCAATCAAGGTATTAATAAAATGCAATTTGAAGAACATAAACTCAGAGATCATGTACCAAGGCTTTAAAAGAATCTATCACTAATCATCAACTAATTTTTACTTTATCACTTAGTTGAGAGACACCTCGATTGATTCAAGGTTTTGCTGTGCCTAGTGTCAACAATAGAACATGAATAAGAATGAGAGCATCCAACAGAAACCATTCACAGAAACTTGATTTCAGATATAGGGAAATATATAAATCGAGATCTATAGAAATCCAACCAACATAAGGAGCAAAGGAAAGTTTTAGCACACTACACATTTAGCGTAAATTTACTATCATCAACATCAAATCTCAACAAAATGAAAAACTTTAGAAACTTTCGAAAACTTTTGAAATATAAAATAAGTAAAAGAAATTGTATGCTAACTAACTCTCATTCTTTGGCATTTTTCCTCTTCTTTATACCCATTTCCAGCTGCTATTTCTCTCTTTGTGCCACGGATTCTCCCTTCTCCGTTGCTCCTGTAATTGTTTTCTTTTTCCTTTCTCTTTTTTTTTTTTTTTTTTTTATCTTCTCCTCTTCGTAGCCTCACATCTAGAATCTTCCTCTGACGTGGGCCTCATTCTTCCATTGATGTGTTATGAGTCATGTAAGCCTTATCGCAAATGTGGGCCTCAACCTACAATTCGCACTAGAATTAAGCCCGTGTAAGTCTGAGTTGAATAAAATTAAGCACTAAAATTAAATACTCTTTTTGCAAATAAAACTTATTTAATCAAGTGTTATAAGAGTACTTAAAACAACATTATTTCTCTATTATCAGAATCCATGATAAAATTACATCTGGTCCAAGATGAAAAAAGAGGAGAGGTGTCGGATGGTTTAGTAACAGAGACATCGATGAAACACACCTTGTCCTTGGGAGTCAACACCATGAGCATAGATCTATGGCATGTGTGATAATTGTCACCTGTGAGGACTTGAGTTACCAGAACAGATCCTGGACTATCACCATGATGGAGATCGTATGGACTAGAAGGATCAGTGGGAAGAGAAGGTGAAGACGAAACATATGAGGAAGACATGGTGTTTTGCACGGGTTGAGCCAAAAAGATGCAGAGCATTGTATTGCATTACTGAAGTTATCTTTACAAGAAGTAAAATGTGCTTTATATACTAGCATACAAGCGGGAAATAAAGTTTAAAATATCGAACTAACTAACAGAATTGAAACTTAAAGTAAAATGAAGTGAACTAAACTGAAGTAATTTGAAGCAAAGCTATCTCTAATACCAACAGAGGGATTACAACAATCCGAGGTAAAAATTACAAGTCCGCCTACTTATCATAACAACTCAACCATACACATAGGATGAAATCCGGAAGATTTTAGACATCAGGTGCCAAGAGGAAGACGTGGAAATGTCTGAAGAGGCAAAGTGTTTGTTGACAAATATTGGGGTAGAAACATCATTGAGATATGCCATTCATCTCATCACAGCTGCTGCATTGGCTTCCCAAAAGCGGAAGGGAAAGATTGTTGAGATCGAAGACATTAACCGAATTTATCATCTCTTTTTGGACGTAAAGAGATCAACACAGTACTTGATAGAGTTTCGGAACCAGAACATCAATGAAACTGTGGATGGTGATGGTGATGAAGATGATGCAAATACAATGGTCGCTAAAGTTATCTTGATCACTTGAATTTTGAGGGGTTTCTCATCCACTCTGTTTGGATTTACAGCAGTTTGGTAGTTTTCAACTTGGAGGGTGAATAGGTTAATCTTTTACATGCTATATCTACAACATCTTTATAGGACCGACTATTGCTGGATGCAGGATTGGCCACTGGGTGGCCGACAGCAACCACACAATGGCGGCCGGAAAAGTGCCACCTTGAGGTCGTTTTTTTTTTTTTTTTTTTTTTTAATTATAAGTTTAAATGTTGTTTTTATTTTAATTTCAATGAAATTATTAAAATCCTTTTTTTATTAAAAAAACAATTCATATATCTGAGCAAATATCTGTATATTGAGCCAAATGTAAAATACTCGGGATTGGATATTCGCCTTTGGATCTATCCTCGAATGCGGGTATCTTCAAATATCCTGACCAGGATTAACAGTAACATGTTTGTACTTTGGAGGGCTGTTGAGCTTTTAGGTAGATACTCAAGAGATTCTTCATATCCCGAAGCACCCGTCATGAACTTCAAGCTAAAGCCTTCAATACTACACGACTGCAAACTTTTCAACTAGACTCGTGAATACGTTGCAATAAAAGCCCTTGAATGCGTGTGTGTATATATATCTATATATATTTATATATTTATATATATAAACCGTTCTGGATGCCTTACTCTTGGGCCACTTGATATAATGATTTAAATATAAAAATAAAAAATCAGTAACTTATTTTTTTGAAAAAGGAAAATATAAGATTAAAGAAAGTCAAAAAATAAAATTTAAAAAAAAAATCTAAACTTGAGCAAAGTATAAATATTCATTTACATCCATATTGAATTATCTATTTACTCTATATAATAATCAAATATTATTAATTTAATTTTTATTTTTATCACATTTTATAGTTCTACTAATTAAAATAATAATAATAATTATATTCTAATCAAATTAATCATTAATATCATATATTGAGTGTTTTAAATATTTTATTAGTTAAATTTATTTAAAGTTGAATTTTACAATGAAAATGCTCTAAAGCTTTTTTATTCTAAAGAGTAAAGTCATTTTAATTTTTTTATTTAAAAAAATTAAAACAAAAAGAAAGGAAAATGAATACACTCTCCGAATAAAAAAGACATGAAAAAGAAAAGTCAATTCATATACGCCACGAGACTATTAAGGGTCTTTTGGTAAAACATGACTATTCATTAAATTCGACAAAGGAACTATACGTCAAATGGTTAAGTATCTTAATAGCTTTTTGATAAAATATGATTTAACAGACTTAACGAAAAAAATAACAAAAATTATTATTCATAATTAGATAGCCACTTATTAATATAGAATAGATATATGGTGTAAATAAGTAATATGGGCGGTGCTAATTAATGTATTTGGGAATTAACTGCACCAGACATTAAAATTAGACATGTGAAAATCAATTCAAGTAATGAACATTAATTTTAGCTAAGGTAGCTGCATCAATCTCGCAGCCACAGCCGCCCGCCCACTTGTTTCTACGGACAAACACGCCTTAATTAGACCAAAGACTATTACTATCATATTGCACGCTATATATAAATATATATATATATATATATGTTGAATTTTCCTCCTCCCATGCGTACTGCGAGAAAAGCACGCACAATAATCAGATAAGAAATAATAGTAGTCAAAGAGCTGCCTGGAACATTGGCTTGCCTGCTTTCATACAACGACAACAACAGACGTTGCACCACGACGCTCCTTCCGTGCTTGCTAGCAAGAGCTCATAATTCTCCTTCAATCATGCACTGATTTAAGGTTAAACTTACACTATTTACCATATAATTAGTTTAAAATATAAAATAATTACATGTTACGTCTATTAATCAATCCCTTTTAAAATAAATATTTATCTTCTTTGAAAGTAGATATTAGAATATAAGGTTGATTTAATTTCTTATAATTGGTAACATCATATATAGTACGTCCAAATAAAAGTGATAAAATTTGAACTACCCTCACTTCAAATTATATTATGTGAGGCAAATCGGAAAAATGCATAAATTAAGAAAATACTTTAAGATAGATAGATAGATAATATGAAAGAGCTTTGGAAAAATGCATTATTACTCACTATTTTTTTGCAGAAAGTAAATATCTCCATTGGATAATTAATCTACGTTCCACGTAATCCCATCCCCAACACACATTCCAATAATAACTTTGCTCGGTTTGATATCAATCAGCCGCGGGGTAATCAAACGGCAACGGCGAGAGGGAGGAATCCATACTGTCCCGGTGCACGAAACCAAATTTACGAAGCACCTGATTGTCCGCGAAATTCAAAGCCCTGCGCATCGCATCCCAGCATGACCCGCCAGCGTACATCTGATTGTGGTCCCCGCTGCATGGCTGACATCCCGTGAAGTGCGTAATGAACGGCCTTCTCCAGCTCCCTCTCCCGTTCCCCGCTTCTTTCAGATAACACCGCGCCCTATACGCACCGTATTGCTCACTCTCTATCTCTGCGTGCCTCCTCCTCAATGTACCCTCCTCTCTCTCCATCTCCATGTATCTCCCCGTTATGTTATCCATCGTCCCCATTATCTCGTGCCAGTATCCCTCGAAATAGTATTCTCCCTCCAAATATACCTTCTCCCCCCATTTCTCTTTCTCTTTGTACAGTAGGTAAATCAGACCCGTCTGATCGTCCGACTCTGGGAACAGCTTGTCTTTGAACGTCGATCTCAGTATTTGGCCCCACTTCTTGTATTCCGGTGTCTGCGGACCCATGCTTGCCCACTCCTCCATGAGGTCCATCGACCACTGACAGTTCCTGATCAGGAACACACCGGCGTTCAGCCCCGTCCAGCTCTTGTCGTCGTAAATCAAGTGGGCCCAGCCGTGCACGACGAGGTTGTGATCCTTGTAGTTGTACCGCTCCAATGGCAGCTTGAACTCCATGTCCGTGAACAATGCGTCCGAGTCCACCCACCAGATCCACTCCGCCTCCGGATGGGCCACCATCGCGGCCCGAACCACTGGTAGCTTGGCCCAATACGAGCCCATCTTCGGGTGAAGCAACGCATTGTTGTAGAAGACATCGCACCCGTGGATCCGGCAGTAGTCCACCTTGTTCTTGAAGAACCTCAGCAGCAGATGATCCCCGATAGGGTTCTTGCACGGCGACGGCTGCGACCCACTCACCAAGAGAACGCGATCCCGTGCTCCGGCGGCAAACGACGGGTGCTGCTTCAGCCACTCTTTTCGCTTCTCGTCCCAGTTCTCCAACGGTTTCCCAATCGAATAACTCAGCTCCGGTTCGTCGTAGAAGGTCGTCTCGGCCGAATCCTCTCCGCAATTCAGCCAGTCTGCGCCACTCGCGGACTTGGATTGAGAGTCGCCTAAGGGGCCAAGGTTAGGAGAAGGGTCGGTGGTAGGAGTGAGGAAGGACCAGAGGCTCCAAACCAGCACAAGAGCGAAGAATGCTCCGCCGAGAAAGAGGAGACTGTCGCTGAGACAGAAAGAGGATTTGTTGCGTGGGACGGAGGATTTAGCCATGGGAGAGGTGGTGTGAAGGCGTGGGTGCTCAGGCGACACCATGAAAAGGAATGAGCTTTGAAAGGAGGGTTTAAATTTAGGTTTGTGCTGTCACTCTCTGCATCTGACACTCGTCGTGACTGTGTTTCTTTTTTTGCGTCAATCAGTCGTCGTTTGGCTTGAAATTAGGGGAGAGAGAGGGTTCAACAGTTGTTTTTATTTTTTACTACGGGCAAGGTGAGTGAAGGAACGAGTAATAAGCTTCCAAAAATGGCGTCCCGAGATTAGGGTGTGAGAGAGAGTGACAGCAGAATGTGTGGTGCAAGGTTAAGGTTTAAACTTTAAAGAGTGTGTCGGTTTGGTAGCGCCGGGTTTGCTACAATGCGCGACCGTTTGGACGGGATAAGGCGTGAAGTACGGTAACGGGGGGCCCCAATCCTTAAACAATTAAAAAAAACACGTAAATATGTTTATAGCGTTGACAGGTGGAAACTTACCGACATTTTGCTTTCTATTCCTCCGGGTCACCCCGTCTTGTCAGTGCTGCAAGTAACGGGCATCACGTGAACGCTGAGCATCCTAAAGAACAGAGCATTAAAAAAAGAAGCAGAAAAGAAGATTATTGTTGGGATTATTAATGGAGTGTAGTCTTCCAATAAAAAAGAAGGGTACAATATCTAACTGGGTTACAATTTTTTTTTGTCTTTAATTATTGGTTTCCACTGCCAGCGGTGGACTTGATTCTTCAAAATGGATCTTGTATCAATGTATGGACACGGTGGTGAGTGTGGGTCAACTGGGATGTTTGTCACAGTTTATTTATTTAAATAATAATGCAATGAAAAATGACAGACTTACTGTACATTTAGCACATCCTGATTTTATTTTATAATTGAACAAAGAATGATGAAATAGTCAATTTCTTTTCTACCTAAATCGAGTTTTGGATTTTATATAATTATTATTTGTTTAAAATAAAATTGTAAAAGGGATTATAAAAAAAATATATATATGTTTGTAATATTACTCGTGCAAAAAAAAAAAAAAAAGTCTTTGTCCATCCCCATGGATGAAGAACAATCATCTTCACATTTATATGCATATAAACATGCGTGTGAGCAAGCACTTTAATACATAGATGCACCGATTTTCTATATAAAAGAAGATATGGATGGCATATCGAAAAAGTAAAAGTGAGAGCTTTACCAAAATATTGCCACTGACAATTATGGAGTTGAGTGCCTTCTTTGTGTGAAAGTCCTTGATGCCTTCACCCGAACCAGTCTCATTCGAAGTCAGCAACCCATGAGATACAGCACCACTATTTCCTACTATTTAACAAGTTGCTCTATCTTATTCACTTTTTTATTTTTAGTGTTTTTGCCTAAAGATATGTAGCAAAAGGCGCACATGGTGGGCAGCCACTATTTCCAATTTCGAGATCATACTGCAGAAGATTTTTTTTTTTTTAGGAGAAAATCTTGAAGCTCTTCCTCAATCATAGTGTAAATCTTCATCTCTTTACTTCTCACAAAACTCAGCTCTTCAATAGAATAAAACTGAAATGGACTTATGGAGAGGAGAGGGGGCCTAGACTTTTCTAGAGAAAAAAATCATATAGAATCCTCCCATTAAAGACTCAAATGTCAACAAAGTTTTAGTAAATTTTCATAGTAAAATCTTTAAATTTCTTAGCCTATATATGTAATTTACCACATTAAATATATGATATTATCCTATATTATTAAGGTTCATAAAATCCCAAATGATTACTAAATATAATGGATTTAATCAAAATACCATTATGAGCTATATAATGGTTCTACAAAACAACCGCACTTGATTTGAATTTGTTGCTCAAGATAAACGCTTCTGCTAGTATTTCTAATCTATTTTTTCTATCAGATGATATTTTTGAATTTGAAAGAGATAAATAGTATTAGGATAATAATAAATGTTAAATAATCTATTTTAATATGTTTATTTTTTTTTTCTAAGAAATAATATTTAACAAAAGCTTTTAAACATCTTCGTCAATTTATAGAAGATGCCAAGATCCATCGGTTGTAGCTGAAAGCAGTCGAATAGAAACAGTGTGGTCAAAAAATATATATGACAACCAATGCCAATTAATTATATGACTACAAATGTAACGTTGACAATAATAATAATGGGTCACATAGTTTCAAGAATGCAATAAAAGATTTGTCATTCTCTACTGCTTAAATAATGAAGAGCAATAAAACTGAGTGGCACTAGCACTACTCTATCCGTATTTATGGATATCTTCTGTAATTATAAAAAATTTTCAAAAGTTTTAGAGGGCCCAGCAGAAAGAAGGGAGAGATTACACTGTGATTTGAAGAATTACTGACAGTGACTGACAAGAGAGGTGGAATTATGAATGACAGTTTTCTTTTCTTTGTTTGAGTGGGGCAGTGAGATTTTAAGGTGCTTGGAAAAAGCATCGAAGTTGAGTTTGGGTCAAAAAGTAGGCAAATTCGTGTTAGACGAGGGAGTGAGGAGGCAGCAGCAGAATGATGCCTCCCTTACACAAAAGTGTGATTTAAAGTGGAAATCATCCTCAAATCATGCATTATTTTAAGCCTCCGATTCCAAAGATACTAAAACTACGTACTCATACGCAATAACCCAAAAAGAAAGAAAGTGGACAACCCCCCAATACTCACCTAAATTTATTGAATGCACATTAAACCACTCGGCCTAAAAAAAAGTACATAAACACCCGACTCACATGAAATTCTTTCACCGCCATAGATAGGATAGCGTATAAACTCGAGTTAATGGCCTCACCGCTCTAATTAAGGTATCTCTATCTCATGGTGGGCTGACAGAATAAAGTTTATGAAATGGACTGAAATTGAAAATCTAATTGGGCAAGTCTCAACCAGGATTTGGAAGAGTTCATCATCGGGAGTCACCTGAGATTTCCATTTAACTCTCTCTCTCTCTCTCCCTCCCCTTCCCCTGCACCATTTATGGTTTGAGAAAGAGACACCGGCCTTTTGATTTCCTTTTATTTTGTGATATTGTTAATACCGAACCTTTCTATCAGAAAGCTTTCATAGCTCAGTTGGTTAGAGCACCCGTTTAGTAAGCGGGAGGTCTTGAGTTCGACTCTCAATGAAAGCACACCTGTTAATAGTTTTGATGAATTCGGAAACATTGTCAAACAAATCCCACTTTAAAAGTTAAAGACAACCCAACAAAATCCCACTGACAACAAGAGCACGGAATCATTGTTCATGAGCCATTGGCAAAAACCATATTTTCGGATGCCAAATTTATAATAGGTTTGTTTACATGATGATGAACATCCCTCTATTCCATTTTTATTCAGCTAAAAGTCGGCTATCAAATCCCACATTTGAGTCAATGCACACATTTACAAAGTAATAATCTGCTTCACCCATCCATGATGCAAACAACAGACACGACCTGATCACCAACACGCCAATCTTCAAGTGCTTTCCTATTAACAACCTTGAAGATCGCGCCACCTGAGATAAATCAACCCTGCTCGGTAATGAGTGTATGCTCCGGCAACCACTAGTACATGAAATAGTTGGTGGCTGTGCCCTGCAATGTCAAATTTCCCAGGCATCCATCGTTCAGGAATCCTTGTGGCATAAACAAGCGCTCCAAGCCCATAGAAAGCCCCCATCAGTAACTCGTATCCAAATGTGTGGAGAGCTACGGGTTGGCCCCAGAACCAGATGAGCTTGTGCATGATTGGTGCTATACCACTGAAGCCCATGGCAAAGAATAGACATGCACGGACAGTACGGAACTGTGGTGTTTGAAAAACTGGAAGGAGAGAAAACAAAACTGTAGTAATTCCCATGAGAGTTATAAACCCCATGTAGAGGTTACAGAAGAAAGGGCTGCACATGAAGGAGTAGTAGACAGGAGGGTAGAAGGAGGTAGATATTAGGGCAGTAATTCCAGCATAATCAAGCCTGAGCATGATGTACGATAGGCGTTCAGAGGTGCAAGAGATGAGGTGGCAGGTGCTGCTCGCTAGCAAGCAAAACATTGCCCCACCCATAAATGCAAAAAATGGCCACCGCGTAATTGGTCTCACCATCAAGGGTGCTAGAATGTTTGCCAATTCTTCCGTCACGCTACGCTGCATTAATCAAAAAGGATAGATTTTTTATGAGTAAAAACAAAGGATACATTAGTTAGTTACGTGTAGCTTTCGAAAGCAAGCCCATCAATGATATAAAATAAGATAATGAAAGAAAAAAGCCAATCAATGATAATGAAAACAAATAACAGTATATGATTCAGAATGATATTAAACCGCACAAAAAATCCATGTTGACAGGTATAATCTTCGTGTATGTAATATACTCTAACCAAGAACCAGTTGTCCAACACATTTGTGTGACCTAGTGACACATTTGTGTGACCTAGTGACAGTGATAATTAGTGTATCAGGCCATTTATAAGAAAGGGGGAAAAAAGTCTCAATAGCCGAATAAAACAAACTAAAAAAAGCTGATTTAATGAAGACTTATAAACAGTTAGTGACAGCATTGTGAAAGAATCAACCACTTAAAGATATGAACTACCAACATCAAATAGGTTCTATTGTAAATGTGAAGGTACGGAGCATAATTCTTTGTTCCATGATAGAATTACCCATAACAGAATCATGAACGTTTTTTTTTTTTTTTGGGTAAGTAGATATCATGAAAACCTATTATATGCATGATGGGCTCTCAAAACTTCAGAGAATAAGGTGTGAGTAGGTAACTGTGTTTATCAAAGAAAAAATATACCATAACTGTTTTTTTCCTTACAAAAGGCTTAGATGTAATTTAAACTGAAGCACATTATGCCTCTGCTGGCATTGAAAAACCTGCCTTCAAGTTCAAGCTATGGTTCGGTGAATATAGCCCCAGATAAAGAAATCAGGCCAAATGTTTTACACGACATTTTTTTAGTACTGTCTTTGGAGGAGAAGCTTCAAACTATAAAGTTCATACATTAATCCTCTTCCACTTTTTTTTTTTTTTCTTTTTGTTGTTTTCTCCTATCAAAATCACGAGCATCACGAAACCTTTGAAAGGAAAGTCTCTGAAGTACTGCTAAACCAAATTCATTCACACAACAATAACTACAAGTTCAAGGAATTCTGCAGTGGCAATACTGCTGTAAAGCCATGAAGGCAGATTCTACTAAAAAAAACTCGACAAAGAAGCTGCCACAAAGCCAGATTTTAGTAAAAGAACTTGATGAAAAACAAATGTAATTATCTACATTAATTAAACCAATCATGCAAGTGACTGTGTTTGAGTGTTTAGGGAAAAAGCATTACCAAAACACAAACATCAGTATGGTTGCGACTGGAAAATCGCTCAGGCAAACAGTTATATAGGAGCTCCCTAATATGCCAACCCGAGGGTGATGGAAGATAATCTATTGAAGGTAATGTAGTCTTTAACTCGTCCCTAAGCCTGTGCAGATCAGGCATGGTGGGCAAGGAGGGGAGGCATGTCATGAGTTCTGCATGCACTTTGTGTAGGTCGGCCTTTTTCAGCACATCAGGAAAATGCTGTATAGTGTGAAGATCCACAACCTTTGGAACCTTCATTGCAGTGTAAATGGTCAGGGAAAGGAAGAGGAAGAACCCGATCAAATGCCTGTACAAAATGCATGAGTTTAATGAAAATAAACTTGGAGGGGGAAGAAGGGATCCTTGTATCTTTCTGAACAGCAAATCAAGTAACAATCATATATCAACGTACATTAGTGAGCATTGGTAAATTAATAAATGTGTTATAGAAAGATTAGAAAGCAAAGCATTATACAGCCTAAACAAATTTAGTACTACAGTCAACCCACTGCATCTGTCCAATTGTTAAGCATTTTTAAATTTAACACCGTGTTTTTTCTTGGTAAATGTGGTATGTACTCGTGCACCAAAGGGGATACCCTATCAAAATCATACAGTCAATCACAATTAGCACTTCTGTTATTTTATAGATAAATACAACTCACCAACCCACAAGATTGATCCCAAGACCTCCTCTAAGCTTGTTTATGGGGTGAGGAAATGCAACCTAGTCCCATTGATAGCCTTTCAGCTTTTCATATTCTCTCTTCTATCGTCTTATATGTCATTTTGATAACTTCTATAACCATCAACTTACCTACTAACCAAAAATATCAATAAACCCATATTAGGCAAGAATGTTTTGGGTTCTACAAATAACCTTGGATCTGGTTGACTGTCTTGACTTAAATCACATTCAACTACAACTGAAGTAAAACATCTTTTCTGTTCTAAGATTGTCATTGATACCTTAAAGTCTTAATAACTTTGGGAACAATGTCTGTGAGTAAGCATATATATTCCATTCGTGGTCCTTTCAAGGAGCAATATTTAATAAAGAAATTGATGGTCCTCTTCCCTGCAACTCTCATTTCCAAACAAAAGATTATGCACATAACTAAAATACTTATTTCCCCACATGTCCAACTAAAATGCTTCTATTAAAATTAAAATATGATGAATCCATGAAACTCTTTTTAAGATGAGGAAAAGGTGAACTTACGTCCAAACATTCAGTGTCTCATTGTGAATGGAAAAGATGCTAAGCAGGGCCTGCTTCAATGGCCACTCGGACCGGTAATGGCCAACAACGAACTCATTGTCCCTCAAATAACCAGGCAAAGAGTGGTACTCAACTAACAATCTCTTCTCTTCCCCTTCCTTTGAAGAACGTGTCTGATGATTCTCCAATGCTTCAGAAGATAACTTTATACCCTCACCGCTTTGATGAGCGTCATCCATCCTTTGATCAACCTAGCAGAAAAAACTAAATAAAACAACCAAAGAACGGAACAATGCTCTGTTTGGTCGCCGAGAAAATGGTGGGAAATAAAAGGAGAGAAAGAAAACCCAATATTGTAAAGCTTTTAATTTTCATCACGTAAAGCTCCAGCTCAGCATGTTACAGCAGACCCGGTTGGCATTAATTACAAGTTTCCGTTCTTTTCAAGTAAAAGCAACGGAAAATTAAACCGGTAAAAAGATTCCGTTTTGGTCTTTTTTTAAACTAGACAAACAATGGATATGCAAAGAAAGAAAATCGAAGAAAAACAACCAAGAGGCAACCTGAAATTGGAGAACCAGCAGCTGAGAAAGAAAGAAGCCCCAGAAGACGATTCTTCGGGTGCTCCTTTATATAACAAATACAATAGGAATTCCAGGCGGAGATTCAGGTACAGATGATCATTGAAATCAGAATTGGAAAGCAAATGGTGACAAAGTGCGCGGCTTGGTCGATAATCTTGGCGGTTGGAAATACCCGCGATATTTATGAAGAGAAGAGATTCTTCAATCAGATGCGAAGATGCCAAGGCATGATTATTCGAGTGCCGACATATAATTTATATACGCATACAGGTGACGTGTTCCTAAAAGAATTCGGAGTTTTTGGACCATTACATTTGTGGACCCCATCTACTGTGTTAATTTGGTACTGCACTTGTCCATCAATTTTGGAAGCTAATCGTGGAGTCGGTTACTGATTAGGACCGTTGGATCAGATATCCAACGGTTGGAGTTTATGTAATGTGCTTTAAGATCGGCCGTTAAGAGATTAAAGAAAGATTTGTTCGGATCGATACTCAAAGCTAGTTTTAAATTTTGAAAGCCTTTCTGATGCAATTTTCTTTTTCTTTTTTTTAAATATTCGTTTGTTTTTGGAGATGAGATAAGATGAGATGAGATGAGTTGAGATTAAAGTTAAAAAATTAAATAAAATATTATTAGAATATATTTTTTAATATTATATTTATTTTGAGATTTGAAAAAGTTGAATTGTTTATTTTATTTTATATGAATATTTGTGAAAATTATAATGATGAGATAAGAGATTTTCAAAATTTTAAGTTTCAATCACGAAAACAAACAAAATGTTAAAAGTTCTTCGTTGCATCAAACTGTACAAGAGACATAATCCATGGGTTTACATAATCAAGATCTAGAATTTCATAACCCAGTGAGTCAGCTTTCCGAGCCCGTTGATGTGCTACCTTATTTGCCTCCCTCTTTACATGTAATTTCCCATCTTATATCTACCAAGGTAGCTTTAACATCCTCCACCATGCAGCTAAGTATCCCATTTTGCTCCTTACTTCGTCTCATAGCAGTGACAACTTGGACTGAGTCTCCTTCTAAGATCACATTTTACAGGTCTAGACTTTTACACAACATTGCTGCTGTGACCAGACCCCTTGCTTCTGCAGTAGCTGACTGTGAACAAAAAGAAAGTGGTTGCATTAGAGTGGCTAGAACATGACCCTCGTTGTCTCAGATCACCACTCCAATGCCAACTTTCTGATGCAAATTTAAATGCTTTGTTCTTATTTTTGGAGTTTTGTTTTGTTGGTTGGTGTCCTCTAGGCATATAGCATAAATAGGGTAGTTGGAAATTAATTGGACAACATAAAGTCATTTTTCAATTATGTCTTACCGATAAGCCCAAAGACAGATTTTTTTTTTCTTTTTTTGTTAAAATTAAGAGTTATGCTGTATAATCATTTTTGTATATTCTTTACTTACTCTACTAATATTATTGATCAAAAATAATTATTTTATATTAAAAAAATTGATACGGTCAATCACATTTATAAAGTACATAAAAAATACGTAAAAATAACCGCACATAGAATTTTTGTAAAATTAAACCCAATAAATTGCTCCTTCCTTTTTTTTTTCTAAGATAAAAGATTATTCCCAATTTTTTATTCTAACTTTAAAACTTAAGATAAAACAAAGATGCATATAAAGTAGGTTTTACTAGTTATTGAGTATGAAATAATACTTCACGTTAATAAATATTGTAGAACTGAATATGAGGTAATCTTTTTTCCTTCTTATTGATAGTTTGGTTTGAACTATCCCAAGTGGAGTACAAAACTCTCATGGGCTCTTCAAAACTAACAAAATTTTTATTTTGCATATGTCAATTGAAGGTAGCATTTTTAGATGGGGAAAGTAAGAGGGTAATTCATTCGAGGCTTTTCTACTACTTGCTTTCGGGCCTTTGTCCATATGTGGCCTGGACTGACCGCATAACTGGGTTACTGGACAAAGCCCATATCGTTATTATTCATTCATCGCTGCATATAAAAAAAGAACAACTATTGGAATTTGAACTGGTATCGAATCCAACTCACTCATTGCTGCAAATTGAATATATATTTCGAAGAATTTTAACTTTTGTCTTTAGCCATTCAACTCCACTATAACAATCAATTTCGATCAGGAATTATACATTTTTATTTGCAAAGACTACTAAAAAGCGATGTCCTTTTGAAAAGTTATGTATTTTCTGTGAAGGATATAACAAATATGGTTCAAATATTGACCTCAACCCCGTTATTTTGAATGAAGGAAGGGATATCCCAGTTTGGAAAAATCCAATATCGGGAGAGTTCACTGTAAAATCAATGTAGATGGTTGCTCTATGGGAAACCCTGAAAATTGTGGAGGTGGTAGTATAGTACTGAGGAATGATCTTGGACAACTTTTAGTGGCTTTTTCATCCTTTTATTGGCAGAGCACAAACACTGAGGAAGAGATGAGAGCACTCCTCGAGGGATTAGTGATATGTATACAAAAGGGTTTTCTAGATTTGGAGATAGAATCAAATTCTATGGTTGTGGTACGATGGATACAAGGACAAGGGTGTTGTCCATGGTTTCATAGGGAGTTGTGGGATAAGATTCTAGAGGTTCAAAGAAATCTGACTATTTCATGCCACCATGTGTTCCACGAGGAGAACCAAGTTGCAAACCATGTGGCCCAAGCCTGGAGATACATCGGGGATGCAAATATATAGTTGTTAGTCGAATATCCTATCAAAAGCTCGAGGGGTAATAAAACTACACAAAATAGGCCTACCATATCTTCGTTGTAAATAATAAGTTTGTGAATATTAAGATTTTTATACTTTTAGTCGAGTTGTAACCCTTAAGTATTGATATTTGTAATTATAGTTATCTTCCGCCACAAGGGTGGTATTTATTCATGTATTTATAAAAGAAAAATCAATGGATGGTGGACAACGGCATTCTTTGCTATAATGGTTCTATCATTTATGGAATCAAGATCCATCCTATCATTTAAAAGATAAATATACAAAGTGACTCATAAAAAAACTAAAAAAAGATAAACACATGAAGTAAATTAATCTACAATGTTTATTAAATAATCAATGTCGTTTGAAGATTTAGGTTACATTTAGATGTTGATGTGATCTCAAATGATATGTAAATAATAGTAAAAAAGTAATGAATAATAAAAAAAAATAGAAAAATTATATTCATCATTCTCACATACCACATACTACACTTTTTTATTTATTTATTTTAAATTTTTGTTGGTTTAATTATTCTTATTAAACTAATTGAATTCTTTTATTCATCATCATATACCACATATTTAATAAAAAAAAAAAAAAATATGATGTTCAAAAATGATGAGTAGCAAACTCGATGGTATTTTCTAGATTCATCTAATCAATTGTGCCGAAATCCAAAAAGAAGTGACACGACACGAGTCTCACGTCCACCGCTAGCAAACCCAAATATGCTTTTATGGATACTACTGGTGAAGAGAAACTTCCTTTCTCAACATCATTCACCCTTTCGTGCAGTCACGTACGATGTTCACGTGACTTAACGCAAGGAAATCCAACCATGGAAAAAAGGACACTGATGATCCTTTTTAGTTTGATGGCAATGTTTGTCCTGCCCTACAGCAAGCTCATAGGATCCTTCCTTGTCTCGTCTCTTATTGCGCTCCTGTTTTAATGTATTCAACTTCAGCTTCATTGCATTCCTACAAACTTTATTCTGTGAATATAATGTTTTGATTCAGCGCAAATCTCGCCAAACCGAACTGAAAATTGCAATGGCATGAGTGAAAATTCTACTTGGAATCCAGCTAATAGAGATTTGGGTGAAAATAGTCATGTCATGTACTGATCATGTAAGCAATAGGTCCTGTTGCCTGATGGGTCTTGTCTGTTTGAATGAATGGGATCCTCTCCCTTTCATGCCAAAATGTTGTTGCACGACGTTATAGGCTTTGTAACACTAAAATACTAGAACAGAGAAAAAAACAGCATAAAAAACTCTATTACACGGCATCTCATCTGGTGGGTAATTTTTGTCTGTTCCAAAGAAAGCATTTTAAGCGCATGTTTCAAGTGCATGATCTGTGCGAAAAAGCTTATTAAATTATTCTATAATTTCCATCGATGTGAGTGGATCATATAATACTTAGCCAACCGAGACAAACAAATAATGTCCTATTTTTTTTTCTTTTTTTTTTTGGAGTTGGGGTTGGGGAGAGGAGTGGGGGATGTTTCTAAAACGACACAAAGTCATCAAATCAACAGGAAAATATCCTTATCTTATAATATTATTGTGAAATGTGTTCTGAAAATGTATTGTGTATCAATACTCAAATAATAAACCTAGGATTAATCTTTACAAAAGAATCAACCTTATATATATTCTTCAACAACCATGGGAAAAGCCCGTTTGGAATTTGGATTGATCGAAATCAATTCAGTTCGATCTAATTTTAAACTGAATCTAATATTTAAACATTCAATTTTCAAATTACTAAACTTATCTCAACTCAAAATTTCTTTACACGCGAGATCTAAAACTTTTTTCAACTTCTTATAAATACATATAAACTCATCTTAATATCTAAACACATCTAAACTATTTTAAGTGGGCCTCACAAATCTTAATTCTACCATCTTAATTCATTACTATTCATAAAAAATTTAATTCTTTTCAACTCAAGAGGCTCAATGAGCCCTTCAAGCGGTTCTGGACACGTGATTCAGACAAAAAGGTGTTCATTAAAAAAAAAGAAACGAATTTCAAACCAGGGTTTTGCTTGTTTCAGCCGGATACTGTTGGGAGTTGCGTAGTTAAAATCTCACGTGGCCTTATCTGGTGCTAACTAACCAAGTTCTATGAGTAATTTGGCCTCTGCAATAATTAGCCGGTAAGTACTGCTTTATCATTTCTAATATCTTTATGTACAGGTAATAAGTAAATCAGGAGTTTGATTGACATTTTTAGGGGAAGAAAAAGGGAATCTGTCCAACACAAGATAAATAATGTCGATCATCATTATTGTTTGCATATGTTAAAAAACTTCCTTCACAATCATCTTACAATGCAGTAGAACACACGAGAAAAAACCTTCAAAGAATCGAAGAAATAGTAGGAAGAAGGAAAAGATACAATAAAAATAAAAAAAAACAGTTTTGCTTTCAGCAAAAGTTCAAATCGTTGATTATTGGCTTGACTTCAAGTCCTTGTTACCCCAGTTTTTTGAGCATTGCAGCTTCTGCCAAGACCTGCTTCAAACTCTGCAACAGGAATAATTGGTGGCACTGGCTGCAACTTCTGCTGTTTAACGTGTCCCAATAGACATTTATTCTGCTTCATGAGTTCGCAACATGTTTTCACGGATTCCTGTACCCAGCAATGCCAATTATTGTTACAATATGTATGCTTCTGTTGCCTCACACTTTAGGACTTTGAAAAAAAAAGTACAGTTGTTGGAAACAAAATACAATGTCATCCACTTATCCATCGTTTTCATATATGAGCGTATCCTAAACTGCTGGCTCTTTCTTTCTTTCTTTTATCTTTATCATCAGGACCACTTTTAAGAGGCAAACAACTGCTTTGTGTCTGGTGTTAATACAAAAGAAAAATAGGATAAAACGACAGTAGTGCTTCTCAGGTAGCATAAATTAACATTCTTTGGGGATTCTAATGCCAATAAAGGCCTATTTTCATTTGTTGTCTTTGTCAATTCCTAAAAGTTAGCTGGAAAATAAGTAGCTTGTAAATGCAGTTTGGAAAGACTATACACCTGTCGGCAACCACGATATTGATAATTGCAAACTACAAGGCGAGGCTTACTTTGCTTACTCTCTTGTGAAAGTAGCCCAACTCCCGGTGATCCACATTCTGATCTGTTGCGCATAGCACAGCTGCAGCTGCTATTGCAGATGGTGGACAATCCAAGAAATCCATCACTGTTGAGAACATCTCTGTGAGCTATGATTGGAGAGAGAGAGAGAGAGAGAGAGAGTTTTGATTTGAGAATTACCCCGACACGTGCTAATAATAAGATCTGAGGCACGCGAGAATGCTTGGCTGTAATCATTTAGTGGAGAGCCAAGACATGAAAGCTTAGAAATGAAATAGGGGACGAAATCAAAAGGCGTAGTTATGCGCAATCGCCACTTAAGATTGGCCATGACGAGGAGCTCCATCCGTTGAACTGTTTTGGGCTTGAACAAGAATTTGGGTTCCTTCACCTGCAGGTCTAATAAAAGTGGCACGCTTGTTTCCTCCATTTTTGCTGCCAGAGCCAGACAAGCAACGGACAATAGCTGCAGAGGCCATCCTCTACCTTGCTGCTGATAAAGTGTAACAAGTTGATATATGGCCCAAACAAGGCTCTAGCTATAATTGAGTTTAAATGATAAATGATATAAATTACTCTAATTTCTCTAAATTAATAGAATCAAGCGCCATTACTCTAATTTTGAAGTTTCCTTGGAATAAGAGAAATTTACCGGCAAAGAATGAGAGGAGAGAAAACGATCCAGATAGTTTACAGAAAGACATGCTGTTTCGGGCCTAAACCGGTAGCAAGCATGCACCTGTAAAGATGCAAAAATAATTATAAAGGAAATCATGTAAATATTAGATGTTTTTTGAAGAATAGATTACCTTCAGCATCCAATTGACAGCATCTTTTCTAGCACTGGTAAGGCCAGAATCCCCACGAACATGACGTAGCGATTCAAGTTCCCGCATTTGATCAATCTCAGAATCAAAGAGACTAATGATAAAGCTGTCGTCGTAAGACAGGAAATCCAGAGTTGCATGTTCAACGTCATGGTCACAGATCAAGTCCGCATTTGGGGACACCACTTCAGCGGCTACCTCATTGCAGTATAAGTTGGGAGTTGAGTAGGCAGAGGACATGAACATTGTATCAGTGTCCGACAGTGAATTAGTAGAGACTGAGCATCGTCGTTTTCCGATCACTCTCTGTTTCACGGCTCACTTCAGGAATTTTATGGAGTTGGTTCTATTTAGGTGGCTAATCCAAGCCCTGTCCAAAGATTTATTTATTATAAAGTGGGAGAGTGAGATGAAACGGCAGCTTGGTTTATGGAAGTGAGCCCTGCAAAACTTTGCATGAAGCTTCGTTGATAGATTGCCAAAATTTTAGTAGGGCCAACTCTTGTCTTGTCCCGGAGTAAAGACTTCATGAAGGCTTGTTTTATATCATTAATTAATCAAATCCATATCTTAGCAACCCTCTGAGATTCCTGACGTCCTTATTTCTTAGACGTCCTTATTTCTTAATGGTTCATTGTACTAATCTAAGGGAAAACTTGGAAGCACCAGATGCAGCACAAAAATGACTGTACTTTTTATGACAGGAGAAATGTCCTTTGAGTAGGTACTCATGTAGCAAGCAAGCATTAATCTTCATTTAGCGGTCAACAACTGTAGTCTGTACATTCCCCTGAAATATCCCTCTTGCTATGAGGGAGGTACGTACATAATCAGCATAACAACAAATCAGAAGAGGTTTGCTCACTTTTGACTGAATCAATACGAGGTTGCTTATCCACCTAATTATGAATACCAAACTAATTAAGCGTACCCTCCAAACAACTATTTAATACCAAATCTAATTTTGGAACTTCCTCCTCCTTAATTGACATCATCATGATATTGAATTATCGTCTGCCTTTTCAGACATGATTTAACACTCTTTTAATTTCCACAAGGCATGTAGGAGTTATGATAAAACTATCTTGGCAATCATCCACTTGAACAAATTTGTGACGTTTTCATCAACAATATTCAAACAAAATTTAACTAAATTCCCTCGTTATATTGCAGCTTGTTACATTTTTTTTTTTTTTTTTTGAGAATGAGTGGAAACTGATCAACCATATGTAAGGTTGTATATGAATTAGTTTGTTCGATAGTCCGCTTGACGTTCGTCCTGTTAAACTCAAATTGAATTCGATTCGTGAAAAAAAGTTTTTTTCGTGAAACCAAATACTCATTCTATTTGTAAATTATACACATCCGACTAAACTTGATTCGACTCAGCTAAGACTCGTTAAGGTCCACTTATTTATGCTTAAGTCGATTCGTTAGCTTGACTCGATTAAAGCTCATTTATATATTGATAAATATATGCACATATATATATAAACATAACATTTTTTGTAATTAAATATATAGTATGTAACCTAATTACTTATGCCTCCTCACTTGTGCTTATATATTGATACTTCATAGCTAGATTTTTTAGTTTGTACAATAGTTAGTCGATATGATTTAATAATTTCATATACTAGTATGTGGAAAATATATATATAATTAATGTTATGTACAGTCGTGGAGTATGCAAACGACGTATAGTCGTTTTGAAAAAGAATAAAGTCTATTATTAAAAAATTACTCCTTTTACGTGGGTCTCTAATTTATTCACTTTTTTTAAAATGATTGCACAACGTTTGCATACTCACAACTGCAACTATCATTTATATATATATGAAATATTGATATATACTATAATATTATGTTTATGTATTAGTAATTTATGTTGGCATATAATATGTTACTATTATGGATCAATATCAACTAGTTACATATTAATTTTTTATAAATTTATATTTAAATAGGGGTTTTACTTATAATTGAAAAAAATTTATTTTTATTTATATAATTTCTTAATTATTAAATTTTATTTAAAAAATAAATAATTCGAGTCGAGTCCAGTTGGGTCGAGTCCGCTCAACTTGAGCTTGTTCTTGGATCGAGCTGATCTTAGCTCACCGAGTCCAACTTGAACAAAGAGTACATAAAAGAATTAATCTTTGTAGACTGTTTGGAAGAAACCACTACACACATTACGTGTCCTCACCAGATTTAAAATTAAAATCAAGTGATGAGAGAGAGTTGCAGAGAGATGAGAGAGAGAGCGAGTTGCTAGAAGAGAGAGTTGCAAAGAGAGCGGCGAGAGAGAGAGAGAGCGAGAGTGATGAGAGAGAAAGCGAGAGAGAGGGAGAGAGTTGCCGAGAGATGAGAGAGAGCGAGTTGCGAGAAGAGAGAGCGAGTGATGAGAGAGAGTGAGAGTGATGAGAGAGCGGCGAGAGAGAGAGCTCGAGTAATGAGAGAGAGAGTTGCAGAGAGAGCGGCGAGAGAGAGAGCGAGAGTGATGAGAGAGAGAGAGAGAGTTGCAGAGAGAGCGGCGAGAGAGAGAGAGAGAGCGAGAGTGATGAGAGAGAGAGAGTTGCAGAGAGATGAGAGAGCGAGTGATGAGAGAGTGAGAGTGATGAGAGAGAGTGGCGAGAGAGAGAGAGGGCGAAAGCGAGAGTGATGAGAGAGAAAGTGAGCGGACGAGAGAAAGCGAGCTGACAAGAGGGACGAAAGCAGCGAGAAAAAAAAAAAAAAAAAGATGGGGAGGAAGCCACGTAGTGGATGCAAAATGTGCACCCACTACAGTGACTTCCGTATAGCAATGCTCTATATAAAAATGTTAAGTTCAGGTTTGAGTTTTTTTAAGTGAATTGAACTCGACAATTCGAAGACGACTCGGCGCAATTCAATTACAGTGCTAACCATATGGAGCCCAACTACCGTGATTGACAGGCACTGTAGTACAAACTCCAACCTCATTAAATCGGGTCCATGGTATTCGCATATTGGCTTGATTTGGGTATGAACATGGACATGAATAAGCCCATTGAAATTACGTTTGGGTCCAAGACTCCAAAGGAGACTGGTAACAAAATTTTGAATTTTCCCCCACACGTGTGGGAGACGACACACAGTAAACAAAACAGGTATTTGAAATCATAGTTACGATTGGACCCATAAAAAAGAGAGGTGAATTTTGACATGTCTTCTTACCCATTATAATATTGATATTGACTGGCTAATCAATCTCAGTGGAGAGTGGATGATTGATTTGGAAATAATGGATTTTTAAGGTCATGGAAGCATAACTTGTAATCTGGTATAAATTCATTGTGAGGGGTGGCTGCTTGGGTGGCTTTTTACCCTTCAAAATGATCAATAATAATATTTTTGACCACTAAAGTAAATACATATGAAAAATAATAGGATTATTATCCTCTTATTATTTATTTATTATTTTTTTATATTTAATTTTTTTTAATTTTTAATTTTACTTAATAATTAAGAAAGTAATTATTAGTAAAATTATGTATTTTTTTAATTTTTTTCTTAACGATTAAGGATGTTAAACAAATATTTAAAAAAATAAAAAATTAGAAATTAAAAATGAACTATGAGTAGTAAATGGGTAGGGTAGTAACCCTATCACTACCCAATACATATATAAATATATATACATATATATATATTTATGGTTTCAAATACAACAGTCCAACTCTTTTGTTTGGTAAAGGACATGATCATATTGGAGTATATGAAACAACCTAAATTCGTTAGAATCCCACTTTCACCGTCCATTGAAAGTTGGAAAACCCATAACCTTTGCTTATGATTTGGTTGAATTTATACTCAATTTTGCAACAATTTTCTTTCGATGTATATTATTTTAGAGTCGACAAGAAACTTATTTATTTAAATAATAAATTCAATTACTTAATTGGATTGTGGCCCTGTGGGCTATAAAAATATATGGGCTTGGATTAATATTTTGGGATGAAATCTAAATTCTAATTTTCTAATATATATATATATATTATATATGAAATATATATTATATGCTAAAAGATGAAGATAATATTAAAATTAAAAAGATACGGAAAATCAGGGAGAGGCGTTTCCGGTGCTAGTACTATTCTGGTTGTCCTTTTTGCTTAGAGATAAAGATATATTCAATTCAATTCAAGAATCCCATGCATAATGATGAGGTAAGTATCCATTACAGACAAAAGAAACCAAAAGTAACCCCCTACTCCCAACTTGAAATGAATGACAAAACCCAAAAGAAAATGGGAGAGATTTGATCAGATCAGAAACCCAGGAAGCAAGCTTGGGGGGAAGAATCAATCAGGAATCTTACGTCTTTCAATCACATCCCCAAATTTCGAGTGAGCATTGCATCAAAACCTGATCCAATTTAAAACTCAACTACTACTAACTGAACATTCTAGCATTCAAATCTATATAAAAACATATTCATAAATAACAACAACGTGCCGTTTCTTGTCTGATCAATGACCGATTACGACACTCGAATTCAATTTAGATCCCACACCCAGGCCCGGCCCCACGCCGACCCCTCCACATACGCACGCGCTCTCTCTCTCTCTCTCTACAAGTCACTAGTCATACCTATTGACGCAACCCCGGCCAGGTGTTTTTGCAGATCTAACACGTCTCAACCAAAAGTAAAAAGTTTGTGTTCCTCTTCTTCCATTACCTATTACCTTTTATTTCGGGGGAGTCCTCTTCAATTTGTCCACTTCGGGTGTGCCTGTTAATTGAATTTTTTTTTTCTTTTTATTTTAAATATTTTTTAAACATATTTAGATATTTTTAAAAATTAAAAAAGAAAAAATATCAATACATTTGATTTAAAGCACCCCAAAGGCCCAACACCACCTCCATATATACCGCATTTGTTTCCCTTTCCTTTTCATATTCCAGCCACCTCATCACCCATTGTTTTTCTTCTATATGATCAACTCAATCATTACAGACAATTTTAAGGTCCTCTAATTATACGTAACTCTAGTAATACTAGTATCAATATTCATACTATATATCCGATCCTTATATTTATCTCTCCACCTATTTATTACACACCCATAAGAATCACGTCCCTTCATCTTTAGCCCAACTTATTTAGCCATTCTTCGATTTCACCGCTCTCTCAACGCACCCCAAACTTACACCAAACCCTCTCTTCACCGACGCGCTAACTAATACCCCGACCGGAGCTTCGTATCTATTTCATTCCGCGGAACAATAAAGGCACCGCCTTCGACCTGTTTCAAGTTAGATCATTGTAGTACGTACGACGTTCACGGAGCTTTGGCGCTATGGGGAATTGTCAGGCTGCAGAGGCGGCGACGGTGGTTATTCAACACCCCGGCAACAAGATCGAGAGAGTTTACTGGTCGATTAGCGCTCATGAGATCATGACCTCCAACCCCGGACACTACGTCGCGCTCCTGGTCACCTCCCCCACCGCCAAGTCCGACAACGGTACGCCTTTGAAGCAGCTCAAGCTTCTCCGACCGGACGACACCTTGCTCATCGGACACGTTTACCGTTTGATTAGCTTCGAAGGTAACTACGTACAAATTATAATATATGCAAAAAACAGTACGTGTACTGAATCTAACTACCATTTTCAATATATATATATATAATTGTTCCACGTCACGCATATTTCAGATGTGTTGAAGGAGTTTGCTGCGAAGAAGTGCGTGAAATTGGGCAAGTTGCTCGAGAGATCAGGAGGTTTTGGGTTTGAAACAATGAGGAAGGAGTCGGGTGGTTCGGATCCGAAATCGAAATTCGATAACTCCAGTTCTGTTAAGGTACACATTTCCAGTTGCAACTCCTTCGTCCTTCTTGTTTTTTTTTTTTTTTTTTGTAATTTCTGCAAATTAGCGAATCGTCATGGATACACTGTCTGTTCGAGTAATTTGATTGTTCAGTACTTTAAAGTTTTATTTTTTGGCCGGGGGATTGGATTTCGAGGAGGACTGATTTAAAAGGACAGGAGAATCTTTACTTTATAGCCTTTTATCTTCTTTTAAATAGAAAAGGCATTGATTTTTTAGTCCACAAAAGTTAAATGATATTACAAGGAAAAATAAATAGAAAGGATAGAAAAAAAGGCTTGATATTATTTGTGGGCTGGGAAGGAAATATGGATGATGATTTTCCTCATGCCTTCGTTGGGAAGAATCTCATGGGTTTGTTTGAGATTCCCTTAAATAAAATCCTTATAATAAATATGCCAAACTGGGAAATTAAACTCTGCAGCTAGCGGATCTAGATATTTTATCATTAGGATCTACCTACATAAAGTACTTATGATGATGAAATAATTCTCATCTGAAGATATCTTTAGTCATATAATATATAAAAGCATGTAAAAAGAGAAGAATCGAATAATCATTCATCAATCGTCAACGATCGGAAATGAAAAAAGCAACATATATAAATTTACTACTTGATCACATATAAATTGGAACAATGCACGTACTTCATTTTTTAAACATGCCACGCTGCATGCTTGTCAGTTGGTTTCCATCATGTTAATTTATAAGTAATTCATGAGCCAATCACATCAATTTCGATACATGCATGCGTTTATAAATTTGTTAATTAATTTATGGCTAGCCTGTTATCACCTTTGCCGAAAAGAAATTATCACGCGCAAGCTAGCTGCTAGCTCTTCCCCACTTAATCATCATCTTTTTGTTCTTTAGCATCAGTTCATTGAATTAAGTACTTTATGCTGTGGACTGTGCGTGGGCCATTGATCAACCGAAAAGTAGCTGGCTAGATCATATATATAGAATAATGCCAATTGAAAGATTATGTTAATTATGCATATATATATATAGCTAAGCTGATAGCTACCAAATTTCTATGCATATATAATTAAGTAGTGATGATATCTTTTTTTATGGTGGGATGATGATGAATCCTCGCACTTTTTCTGGAGTTTTTGAGTTGGTTTCGAAAACTGGTTGGTAGTTTTTATTTTATTTTAATGAATTGTCAGTCTCGTTGGCGTAAAAAAGTAAGGGTGTTTAATATCCGTGCCTGTCTCTCTCACACAGATGGAGCAGCAGGAGGTTCACCGCCTGGGAAGCAACGGTGGCAGTGACAGCAGCAGCATGAGAGGCGTGGGTAGGCTTTATGGTGGTGGGGGGCAGTGGAGGCCAGCCTTGCACAGCATAGCTGAGGTTGGAACCTGAACGCAGTCACGCACTACCCATCCGTGGGGGCCCCCTCACTTTCATTCTCTGAGTCTCTCCCACCAAATAAAAACCTTTTTTCAGTACGGTTTATATATATATATATATATCTAAATTCCGTATCTTTGGTTTAAGCCACTTGTTATCCCTTACCAGTAGGCCTAGCAGCGTGCAGCGTGCTAGGATTTTGTGTTAGATTTAGACCAGAAAGTTTGACTTCTGCTGTAGTAATAATATATGTAAAATGTTATTTTCTTCGCTCTACTTATCCTTTATTTAATAATTAAAAAAGTAATTATTGATATTTTTTTTATATTTTTTTTAAAACTGTTTTTAAATGATAAAAATAAAAAGTTGAATTTTGCCTGGCGGTCACTTGGAGCGATCAGAGTAGCACCCTATTAATATATAAATATATATATAATCGATCCATCCTATGTATGAAGATTAGCTTAATCCGGCCCTCGATCTGCTTAATTGTAATTAGCCATGGTTTATTTTTTGAATATCTTGCAACGGGCAGTTGAATATTTTGAGTGAGAGTCGAATGGCAGAGAAATAGTACTTTATCACGTGGGTGGTACTGTTATAAATGAGAAAAACGGAAATTAAATGTGTTCGAATAAAAATGTAATGAAAACATGATTGTTTTACTGAGATGTCGTATGCTATGGAAGAGTGTTTAACAAGTTGAGCTTTAAATAATTGCTTGAAAGACTTGCAATGGTATTTATGCCTGGAGATACCTGAAATAGATGTAAAAGAAGTAAAGAAATGTGTGTGTTTTTTCTGGTACAGATGATCAGAATATAAGAGATGAATTAGCTGCTGGTCACCATCCTTTGTATTCAATTCTATTATATTTCTCTCATGAATGCATAAAGTCGTCTTGTGGCTACTTTGGTAGGGATGGGATGGAAGGGAGGTTGGTTGTGGTTTTTATGACTCGATCAGATTAATGCCGACTCATCACTCTTGTCATCACCGTCCAGGCCGACGTATATATATATAGCTTAAATGATAAGAGCAATATTTAAAATAGATACGGCGCGTGGAATGTGAGGATTTTAAACTATTTTACAATGACTATATATATAATAAGAAATGATAATTTGATTATAGCGATTGCCTACTCATCTAATAAGGCCCAAAATTAAGCAAGGATGCCCAATCATATCTTGAATGGGCTGGGTTTAATGTCTGAAGAAGAAAAGCCCACTACTACTCCGGTATCATCTTCTAGCCCATCTATTACATCTACTGTAGTCGCACTGTTGGTCGATTATTCTCCCCCGACTACTGATCAATCTCCGACAATAATGAACATCCTACTTCTTGTGGTCATGGCTGATGGCACCCACATACACACATACTTTCTTACGCGTGGATATATAAGCTAAGCGAGCAGGGTCAATATCAACTTGATCTTGTGGTCCATAAATCATATATACTTTTATTTTCATGTTTTTATTTTTCCGAATTTTTTAATCTGTTGTATTTATGTCAAATTTCTGACGATGAAAAATAATATGGTAGATTATAAATTTCTATTTTTATTTTTGTAGTATGAGGGGTTTATTACAATTAATTCAGTGATAATTTGAGAGTATTTAATTTGTATATTTTTCCCTTTTATTTTCTACAATCTCATGTCTTGATCATTGCATTTAGTTTAACCTCGAACGCGCTATATATAAGAGAAATTATAAGAATACAATTTTTTTTTTCTTTTTCTTCTTTTTTATAAATACTCCATTTAATTTGAATGGAAGACGATTGCGAAAACTTAGAATAATTAGAAACTATGATCATATTGAGATGTTGTAAATTAAATAAATTGTAAAATATTAATAACATAGTATACATATACTTTTAGATTACGTTTGATTAAAAACAACCCATAAAGATCAATATTTATACGAATATTGAATATTATATATATAAACTACGTACAGTATATAAATAAATAAGAATAGTATTACAACACGATAGCCAACAAAATAAAGTAGAAGATAAGAACTTCTACTTTGCTTAACGATTACTTTTTTTCTTTTCTTTTTTTTTGAATAACGCTTAATGATTACTGAATGGGTTTGGAACCACGTACGCGCGCACCTTATTCTCTCTCTCACACACACAATTATATTCTTCGATCCTCCGTAAAGCTGGACAGCATCGTATTCTTCACCACCTTCGGAAGGAATATATATATATATAAATATATATATATAATTTAAAAAAAATTAAAATATGGAGTGTGGATAAATAGTAAGAAATTGTGAAGAATTTTTGATATATATATATGGACAGCATCGTATTCTTCACCACCTTCTGAAGGAATATATATATAGTGGGATATATTTTGGATTCAATTCACAAAAATATAGTAAAAATAAAATTAATTACATGCTAATTAACGCGGTTAGATAGATTACATCTTTTTTTTTAATAATTTTTTTTATAATTCGACATCTTACCACAAATAGCTAGCTAGCTATAGTAGACATGCATGACATCACCATGTAAGCTTTAGAACCTTTTTTTTTTTTTTTTTTAACTGCAAGTTAGTTCTCTTAATGTGAGAATAAAAACTTCTGTTCAGTTTCCTAATTGATCTCAACCTTCGCCGCATTTCTTCGTTGAGAAGGAGGCCGATTCTTCGTAAAGATCAGAGATGAGTTATGACAACCAGCAACATCCGGCAGCTCCAATTAGTTTTCATGAAGGTACGAGTTTTGGCTCCCCAATCGACAGTAGTGGAATATATTAATTTGTTGTACGGTTAAAATAGATACTATTTAGAGGGATGGTTATAATATAATTTGACGTTACTACTTGTAGGCGGATATCGAAAGAATGCTTATAATTATCCCAATTCTGGCGTTCATCTTCCTGACCAAGGTACGTGTTTTAGCTCTTGGATGTTCTGCCATCGTTAGCTAGCTAGCTGTTTATAAACTTGGCTGTGCATGCGATCGATGACAAGTCTAGCTATATATGCATGTTGTTTAATGGTAATTATTGTACGTTGATAGTGGTTTTTTGTTTAATATATCCAATTAATATGGTAATACTTGTAGGGGACAGTCGCCCTCCACCGGAATACCCACAGCAACTAATAATTGTTATAAAATTAGGCTGTTTAAAAATTTAAATCAAAATCTAGTATAAAAGGGGTTTTTTATATATACCTTTCAATCAAAATTTGATATATCATATTTTTCATCATAATTAAAATATACTCGCTCACACAATCAAAACTAAAACCAACTAATGTAGCTACCGGCCATTACTTTAATCCAGCAATTCTAGCGAACTTTGGCAGCTGATAACCTGCTGTGAGATTTTGATGAACTATAGCAACTTCTTGAAGTCACGGCCACCACCCTAAGTAACTGCCATAATAGTGAATAAAAAACCTCTTTAAATTAATTAGCATTAGAGTTTTTAAGATCAACATTATACTTCTAAAGAGTTTATGGTTCATATTTTAGGGATTTAGAATCTTCCATTCTTAAAAAATTTAATCTAGTGTGATTTAGTTTATTGTAGAATTGGCAAAATCATGGCGCGCGCGTTGGGTAGAATCATAATCTTTTTGTTGTTGAATGAATCTATGTATTATTAATGGTGATGGTTGTTCAATTCATGAATGATAATTCTTGTAGTGCATTTGGATTGTGTTTGTCCTCCAGCTGGGAATGTTGTCCAACGTCAAACTTCACCAAGAAACCTGCAGCAAGGAAAACCTTCGACAGATATTGCTTCTTTGGATAAAGGTAGGTGTTTAGACTATCAAAAATTTCACTTCCAATAGACCGGCAGCTATAAATTAGGAAATTTATTGTGTCATTCAAGGATAATTATTACTAATGCATATTCTCCTTCAATTGAAGGTCTTAATTTTCGTGATCAAGTATGAGTTTCGGCACTTGTATTTTGTACTAGTGATAGTTATTGTAAAGCTAGGTTGTGTAATGTTGACCTTTAATTTTCTTTAATGAGAGTTATTATTTATTTAATATGATGATATGAATAGTTGTAAAGTATCTAAAAGATTCTTCAGGTCCAGTCGGGGGCTCTGTCCCAGGTTTCCCTCCTTCATCAACTGCCCCATCTCCTTCAGCTGGGAATGTCATCCAACGTCAAACTTCACCAGAAAACCTGCAGCAAGGAAACCCTTCGGCAGATGGTCTTTCTTTGGATAAAGGTAGGTGTTTAGGCTTTCAAAAATTTCACTTCCACACGACTAGTAGTTGTAAATTGGATTGTTCGATGATAAAGATTTCATGTTTTATTTAAAGATAATTATTGCGGATGCATATTCTCCTTTAATTAAATGTCCTAATTTTCATAATTAAGTACAAGTTTTGGCACTTTTATTTTGCACTAGTGGTAGTTGTTGAAAAGCTCTGTTATGATGTTGTGGTTTAGTTTTCTTTAATGATAGTTATTATTGATGGGATTTGTATGAGTAATTCTTAAATTATTAGTATTTGGAGGTCTTAATTTCATGATCAAGATATAAGTTTTGGCTACTGGTAGTTGTATTTGTAAAAGTAGGTTACGTAATAATGTGTTCTCAATTTAATGATAATTATAAACACTTATTGGGTTATTTATTTAAACTAGTGATAATACTCGGGGCATCGGAAGTCTTTTCTTCCACCCAAATACCTTGACACCGAAGGATACCTTTTGCTTGTTCGTGCTCATGATCTTGACAAGTCTGCAAGCAGGCGTAACCATTCGAAGCCCAAATTTTTTTATAAAAGTCACCTTTTGCACCTAAAAAATCTTTATATAGTTTTGCACCTGCTTGTAGGTATGGCTTTCAATTTTGTTATATTTCCACCATTTTAGTCCGAATGTTTCATTGCGGTGTAATACTCAGTACATTGTACCTCTTCATTCCATTTTGTTCCAAACTCCGGTCCATTTCATCCATTCCATAACTTATTCCATTTAGAACTATTTGAATGCTTATTTGTATTTTTTTTTTTTAATTTGGATGCCATTGCTATAAATCTTAAATCTATATTATATTAAATTAATTCTAAAATTTAAAAGATACATATATAATTTTAATTTTTTTTTTGTAACTTTAAACATGTCCCATCATTATTTTATTAATCTTTCTACTCCCTTGTTTTTTTTTTTTTTTTTGTGTCTCAACTCAAGTTTGTATTATTTTTTTTTTAATTTTATCTTTTGACTCTATATCTCTATTTTTTTTTAATATTTTCAATGTATACTCATTTTCTAAATCAACAATTCTTCCATATATATACATATATATAGTTAATCCCAAAACTGTACACCGAAACACATCGGTATCAAAATATTTTGTTTTAGTGCTTAAGTAGAAATAATCACCATAACAAAATTTAAAGCATTGCTTTCAACTTTCTACTAATGGTAATTGTTATTAAATTAAGTTGTATAAAAATTTTAAATCAAAATTTAGTGTGAAAGGGGGTTTTTATACCCTTCAATCAAAGCTGACATATCATATTTCTCATCATAATTAAAATATACTCGCTCACACATAATCAAAATTAAAAGTTACTAATGTAGCTACCAGCCACTTGACTTTTGCAAATTCTAGCAAACTTTCATAGCTGGTGAGCTGCCATGAGATTTCGGCAAACTCTGGCAACTTCTTGAAGTCGCGGCCACCCACCCAAGTAATTGCCGGCCACCTCCTCATTCCTTTTTGTTCCAAACTCGAGCCCGTTTCAGCCATTCTGATCAAATTCCAACCACCAGCCCAAATCAGCATTTTGGGCCTTATTGCATTCCGAACTATTTTAATAGCTATATTACTATTATTTTTAATTTAGATGGAACTTTTATAGCTTTTAAATCTATATGGTATTTAATTAAATCTAAAATCTAAAATATACTTGTATAATTTTAATTTTTTGTATCTTTAAATATGTTCCTTCATTCTAATTTTTTAATATCATTATTTTTATTAATCTTTCTGCTCTCTTTTTTTCTTTGTTTTTTTTTTTCTCTCAACTCAAGTTAGTATTTTTTTTAATATTATCTTTTGACGCCAATATCTCTATTTTTTTAATATTCTCAATGTATACTCATTTCCATATATATATATATATGTGTGTGTGTGTGTGTGTGTGTGTGTGTGTGTGTGTGTTAATCCCAAAACTATACATTGAATGATAATGATATCGAAATATTTCGTTCTTGTACTTAAACCTGAATGATCATCGGAATGAAATTTAAGACATTGCTTTCAAGTTCCTACAAATGGTAATTGCAATTAAATTAGGTTGTCTAAAATTTTTAAATCAAAATGTAGTGTAAATGGGGTTTTTAATCATAATTAAAATATACTCGCTCACACACAATCAGAACTAAAACTAATTAATGTAGCTACCGGACACTTGAATCTGGTAAATTTAAGTGAACTTTGGTAGCTGGTGACCTGCAGTGAGATTCTGATGATCTCTGGCAACTTCTTGAAGTGGCAGCCGAAATAGTGACTAAAAAACTTCTTTAAATTAATTAGTATTAGAGTTTTAAAGATTTTATGGTTCATATTTTAGGGATTTAGAATCTTCCTTCTAAAAGATTAATTTGGTGTGATTTAGTTTATTGTAGAATTGGTAGAATCAAGACACTATGGAAGAATCATAGTCTTTTTGTTGCTCAACAAAATGATGTATAATTGAGGGTGATAGATGTTCAATTCATGAATGGGGTAATACTTGTAGCACATTCAAAGGCTGCTTATGCTCTATCACATTCCGGCAAACTCTGGCAACTTCTGGCCCCCCCCAAAAAAAAAAATTGCCAAGATAGTGACTAAAAAATCTCTTAAGTTTTTAAGATTAACATTATAGTTCTAAAGAGTTTATGGTTCATATTTTAGGGATTTAGAATCTTCCTTCTAAAAGATTAATTTGGTGTGATTTAGTTTATTGTAGAATTGGTAGAATCTCGGTGTGATGGGTAGAATCATAATCTTTTTGTTGTTGAATGAAACTATGTATTATAGATGATGATAGCTGTTCAATTCATGAATGGTAATACTTGTAGTGCATTTGGATTGTGTTTGTCCTCTAGCTCGAAAAGTTGTCCAAGGTCAAACTTCACCAAGAAACCTGCAGCAAGAAAAACCTTTCACAGATGTTCCTTCTTTGGAGACAGGTAGGTGTGTAGGCTTTCAAAAATTTCACTTCCAGTAGACTGGTAGTTGTAAATTGGGTTGTTCAGTGACTTAATTTTTTATTTTATTTAAGGATAATTATTGCTAATGCATATTCTCCTTCAATTGAAGGTCATAATTTTTATGATCAAGTATGAGTTTTGGCCCTTGTGTTTTGTACTAGTGGTAATTGTTGAAAAGCTAGGTTGTATAATGTTGAGGTTTAATTTTTTTCTTTAATGATAGTTATTATTGATGGGGTTTGTATGAGTAATCCTTAATTTATTAGTATTTGGAGGTCCTAATTTTCATGATCAAGATTTGAGTATAGCTACCGGTAGTTCGACTTGTAAAGTCAGGTTATGCAACTATGAGTTTTTGTTCTTAATTTAATGATAATTATCAATACTGATTAGGTTATTTGTTTAAAATAGTGATAATACCGAAGGGCATTAGAAGGATTATACTCCACCCAAATACCCTAACATCCAAGGTTTACGTTTTACCCATTATACTCCACCCAAATACCCTAACATCCAAGGTTTACGTTTTACCCATTCGTGTTCATGATCTTGTGAAGCTTGCAGATAGAAGGAATCAAATTGTCCTTTGAGACCCCAAATTTTTTATAAAAATCAACTTTTGTCCCAAAAATAAATTTACATATAGTTTTGCACCTATTTGCAGTTATGTGATTTTGGCTTTTAAGCATAGTTTTCAATTTCTTTCTATTCCGTCATTTTGGTATGAATTTTCCATTCCGGTTCAATACCTAGTATACTATACCTCCTCGTTCCTTTTTGTTCCAAACTCCAGTCCGTTTCAGCCATTCCGATCAAGTTCCAACCATTCCAGCCAAAATCGACATTTTGGGCCCTATTGCATTCTGAACTATTTTAATAGCTATATTATAATTAATTTTTTAACTTGGATGCAATTTTTATAGATTTTAAATCTATATGCTATTTCATTAATTATAAAATCTAAAAGATACATATATAATTTTAATTTTTTGTAACTTTAAATATGTCCCCTCGTTTCAATATAATTTTAACTTTGGCAACTGGTGACTTGTTGTGAGATTCTAATAAACTCTGGCAATTTCTTGAAGTGGTGGCCACCAACCTAAGTAGCTGCCATAATAGTGACTAAAAAACTTCTTTAAAATTAATTAGAATTAGAGTTCTAAAGAGTTTATAGTTCATATTTTAGGGATTTAGAATCTTCCATTCTTAAAGAATTTAATTTGGTGTGATTTAGTTTATTGTGAATTGCCAGAATCATGGCGTGATGGTTAGAATCATAATATTTTTGTTGTTGAATGAAACTATGTATTATTGATGGTGATAGTTGTTCAATTCTTGAATGGTAATACTTGTAGTGCATTTGGTCATGTTTGTCCTCCAGCTGAGAATGTTGTCCAACGTCAAATTTCACCAAAAAACCTGCAGCAAGTAAAACTTTCCACAAATGTTCCTTCTTTGGATGAAGGTAGGTGTTTAGGCTATTGAAAATTTCACTTTTAGTATACTGGTAGTTATAAATCGGGTTGTGTAGGGATGAAATATCTTGTTTTATTTAAGGATAATTATTGCTGATGCATATTCTCCTTCAGTGAAGGTCCTAATTTTCATGATCAAGTCTGAGTTTGGGCACTTGTATTTTGTACTAGTGGTAGTTGTTGTAAAGCTAGGTTGTCTAATGTTGACCTTTAATTTTCTTTAATGAAAGTTATTATTTATTTAATACGATGATATAAACAGTTGTAAAGGAACTAAAAGAATCTTCGGGTCCAGTCGGGGGCTCTGTCCCAGGTTTCCCTCCTTCGCCAACTGCCCCATCTCCTTCAACTAGGAATGTCATCCAATGTCAAACTTCACCAAGAAACCTACAGCAAGGAAAACCTTCGACATATGTTCCTTCTTTGGATAAAGGTAGGCGTTTAGGCTTCTGAAAATCTCCCTTCCATTAGAGTGATAGTTGTAAATTGGATTATTCAGTGATGAATATCTCATGTTTTATTTAAGGATAATTATTGTGGATGCATATTCTCCTTTAGTTGATGGTTCTAAGTTTCATAATTAAGTATAAGTTTTGGCACTTGTATTTTGTACTAGTGGTTGTTGTTGAAAAGCTCCATTGTGTGATGTTGAGATTTAGTTTTCTTTAATGATAGTTATTATTGATGGGGTTTGTATGAGTAATTCTTAATTTATTAGTATTTGGAGGTCTTAATTTCATGATCAATATATGAGTTTTGGCTACCGGTAGTTGTACTTATAAAAGTAGGTTACATAATAATGAGTTTTGTTCTCAATTTAATGATAATTATTAACACTTATTGGGTTATTTGTTTAAATAGTGATAATAGTTGGGACATCGGAAGTATTTTCTTCCACCCGGATACCCTAACACTGAAGGTTACATTTTACCTGTTCATGTTCAAGATCTTGACAAGTCTGTAGGTAGGCATAACCAAATTATCCATTCTAAGCCCAAAGTTTTTTATAAAACTCAACTCCCCCCCCCCCCCTTTTTTTTTAGTTTTGCAACTACTTGCAGGTATGGCTTTTGGCTTTCAAGCATAGTTTTCAATTTTGTTCTATTCCACCATTTCAGTCTGAATTTTTCATTCTGGTGTAATACCCGGTACACTATGCATCTTCATTCCATTTTGTTCCAAACTCTAGCCTGTTTTAGCCATTCAAAACCCTAATCCATTCATAACTTTTTAAATGGTTATTTGTATTTTGTTTTTTTATAATTTGGATGGCATTGCTGTAAATTTTAAATCTATATGATATTAAAGTAATCCTAAAATCTAAAAGATACTTATATAATTTTAATTTTTTTATAACTTTAAATATGTCTCATCATTATTTTTATTAATCTTTTTTTCTTTGTTTTTTCACCTCTCAACTCATGTTTCTGATTTTTTTAGTATTATATTTCGGTAGTAATATCTCTATTTTTTAAAATATTATCAATGTATACTCAGTTTATAAATCATGACCTCTTCTATATGCGTGTGTGTATGTATATATATATATGTTAGTTAATCCCGAAACTGTTCATTAAAACATAATGGTATCGAAATATTTCATTCTAGTATTTAGGTTATTGTAGAATTTGAAGAATCATGGTGCGATGGGTAGAATCATAATATTTTTGTTGTTGAGTGAAACTAAGTATTATTGATTGCGATAGTTGTTCAATTCATGAATGGTAATACTTGTAGTGCTTTTGGATTGTGTTTGTCCTATAGTTGGGAATGATGTCCAACGTCAAATTTCACCAGGAAACCTGCAACAAGGAAAACCTTCCACAAATGTTCCTTCTTTTGATAATAGTAGGTGTTTAGGCTACGACAATTTCACTTCCAGTAGATTGGTAGTTATAAATCGGGTTGTGCTGGGATGAAATATCTTGGATAATTATTGCTGATGCATATTCTCCTTCAGTTAAGGTCCTAATTTTCATGATCAAGTCTGAGTTTTGGCACTTGTATTTTGTACTAGTGGTAGTTGTTGTAAAGCTAGGTTGTGTAATGTTGACCTTTAATTTTTTTTAATGAAAGTTATTATTTATTTAATACGATGATATGAACAGTTGTAAAGGAACTAAAAGAATCTTCGGGTCCAGTCGGGGGCTCTGTCCCAGATTTCCCTCCTTCGCCAACTGCCCAATCTCCTTCAACTAGGAATGTCATCCAACGTCAAACTTCATCAAGAAACCTACAACAAGGAAAACCTTCGACATATGTTCCTTCTTTGGATAAAGGTAGGCGTTTAGGCTTCTGAAAATCTCCCTTCCATTAGAGTGATAGTTGTAAATTGGATTATTCAGTGATGAATATCTCATGTTTTATTTAAGGATAATTATTGCGGATGCATATTCTCCTTTAGTTGATGGTTCTAAGTTTCATAATTAAGTATAAGTTTTGGCACTTGTATTTTGTACTAGTGGTAGTTGTTGAAAAGCTCCATTGTGTGATGTTGAGATTTAGTTTTCTTTAATGATAGTTATTATTGATGGGGTTTGTATGAGTAATTCTTAATTTATTAGTATTTGGAGCTCTTAATTTCATGATCAATATATGAGTTTTGGTTATCGGTAGTTGTACTTATAAAAGTAGGTTATGTAATAATGAGTTTTGTTCTCAATTTAATGATAATTATTAACACTTATTGGGTTATTTGTTTAAAATAATGATAATAGTTGGGGCATCGGAAGTATTTTCTTCCACTCGGATACCCTAACACTGAAGGTTACCTTTTACATGTTCTTGTTCATGATCTTGACAAGTCTATAGATAGGCATAACCAAATTATCCATTCTCAGCCCAAAGTTTTTTGTATAAAACTCAACTTTTTCCCCCATTTTTTTTTTTTTTAAAAGTTTTGCACCTACTTGCAGGTATGGCTTTTGGCTTTCAAGCATAGTTTTCAATTTTGTTCTATTCCACCATTTTAGTCTGAATTTTTCATTCTGGTGTAATACCCGGTACACTATGCATCTTCATTCCATTTTGTTCCAAACTCCAGCCCGTTTTAGCCACTCAAGACCCTAATCCATTCATAATTTTTTAAATGGTTATTTGTAATTTTTTTTTTTAATTTGGATGGCATTACTGTAAATTTTAAATCTATATGATATTTAATTAATCCTAAACTTATATAATTTTAATTTTTTTTGTAACTTTAAATATGTCCCATCATTATTTTTATTAATTTTTTTTCTTTGTTTTTTGGGTTTTGCCTTTCAACTCATGTTTCTGATTTTTTTAATATTTTCTTTTGATAGTAATAACTCTAATTTTTAAAATATTATCAATTTATACTCATTTTATAAATCGTGACCTCTTCCATATGCGTGTGTGTATGTATATATATACATATGTGAGTTAATCCCGAAACTGTTCATTGAAACATAATGATATCAAAATATTTCATTCTCGTATTTAGTTTATTGTAGAATTGGTAGAATCATGGCACAATGGGTAGAATCATAATATTTTTGTTGTTGAATGAAACTATGTATTATTGATTGTGATAGTTGTTCAATTCATGAATGGTAATACTTGTAGTGCATTTGGATGGTGTTTGTCCTACAGTTAGGAATGATATCCAATGTCAAACTTCACCAGGAAACCTGCAGCAAGGAAAACCTTCCACAGATGTTCCTTCTTTTGATAATGGTAGGTATTTAAGCTATCAACAATTTCACTTCCAGTAGACTGGTAGTTGTAAATTGGGTTGTGCAATGACGGAAATTTCTTATTTTATTTATGGATAATTATTTCTGATGCATATTCTCCTTCAGTTGAAGGTCCTAATTTTCATGATCAAGTCTAAGTTTTGGCACTTGTATTTTGTATTAATGGTAGTTGTTATAAAGCTAGGTTTTGTAATGTTGATTTTTAATTTTCTTTAATGAGAGTTATTATTTATTTAATACGATGATATGAACAGTTATAAAGGATTTGAAAGGTTGTTCGGGTCCAGTCGGGGGCTCTATTCCAAATTTTCCTCCTTCGTCAACTGCCTCATCTCCTTCTGAGAATGAGACCAACTGCATTAGAAAATGGTCTCTCTCTCTCTCTCTCTCTCTCTCACATATCCTTCCACAATGAATATTTGAATGCAGAAAAGAAAAACACATATATTAACTCTCATACTGTGAGAGCAGTTTGCACTTAGTCGAAATGGATTTATTTATTTATATATTTTTGTGTCGTTGAGTTAATTCCAAACTTGTGTAGCATTAAGCTGGCATATATACTCCTATATATACTCTATATATATTTATGTTGTCCTCTAAAATGTGAACAAATTATATGGGTCGACATTGATATAGCAGTGGTCGCTTTGATTAAGATGGACTATTAATAATTAAGATGCGTTGTTATGAATTAAAATTAAATATTTAACTAATTAATTTGATGATTTGATAAAATTGACACATGGGTATTTGCTTTTTTCAGTCTAGCAGCACTTTCACCATGTTGTATTGGTTGATCTTGACAAGAACATCCTTCGGTCAGTGATCTAGCCGTGGTAATTATTTATTAATTCATGATTGCTCTATCAAGGAGCATTATACAAGCATTTCATGTATACATGTTAAAACTTAAGTACTGATGCAGTGGGAGATGTAAGAATGTCAGTTAAGGAATATTAAGCTCAAAACGACCTGGAATCCACTAGAAAAAATTAAAATAGACCAAAGTGGTTAAAATCCAAATGATCTTTCTCCACAATTGGATTTTTGGACCGATAAAGGCAACGAAGATTTAGATAAGCCCCTTTTTACTTGAGTATCCAGTAATTATGTTAAATAAGCCACTTTTATGGAAGTAAGTGGGAAATGATAGTTGGTTTGATTCGTAATTAGGGCTATTTTTATTGCAATATTTTATTGTCTTTGATTACTTGCTATAGAAAATGTAGGGCTTGTATGAGTGTTCCAATAGCCCTTCTCCCCTATGGAACACAAACTTGAACTCGAACTTCATGTCATCATATATATACATGTGTTAAGGTAAAGGCTACATGCCAACGTTGATTCACTTTCAATATTAGTTGGCTTGATACTTTACCAATTGGCAATTGAATTGCTTGATGCAGATTATGAAGTTTTCAAAAATGGTAAATCATGCTTTCCGTTTCTCATTGAAACATGATTCATCATACATGAGCCTCCAATATTGGCTTTAGGGTAATCAAGCATCTGAGTAAGATATGTATCTGCAGAAGCTTACATTATTTCAAGTACAACTCTAATGACATGCGTTGCTATTGAAATCTACAAGTACAAGTCTAAATCTCTTAGATCTGACCCACCCACCCTTCCATGCACCCCACCCTGAATGATGCATGAATGGCAACTCATGTAGTAAAAATAACTAACTTTGCTCAATGATTACATGGTGGGGTGGATGGTGACACTTGTACATATGAGTTAATTAGCAAAGTTAGTTATTTTTGTTGCACGTGTAGATTAGTATAATTCTTTGTATACAACAGGCCTCATCTTGTATAGGTCATATACATCGAGTAATAGAAAAGTTTCTTCCAACCTTTCTTACCTTCTTGATTTTCTCTCTATTTTCTTGCTTGATAGCTTGGTAGCTATCATCTTTGGGTACTGATTGGATCATCTATTCTTCACTTTCTCCACATGGTATCAAATCAATCCAATCACCATTGATGACGTTTTCTTCCTTTGCGTCTATCTACATATGATTCGCCGAGTCAGTATTATCTCAATAATGTAGATAATCCTAGAATCATTGTGGTTACACAACCTTTGATTGGGGGTAATTACCACACACAGTGCCGATTGATGCCAATTGCTTTGAGATCCAAGAACTAACTCTGCTTAATCGATGGAAGTCTCACTTTACTGACCGATTTATCTGATCTTGCATATAATGCTTGGTTATGATGCAATGATATGGTGTTTTCATGGATACTCAACTCAGTATCATAGGAAATAGAGGCCAGTTGCATTTATATAGAAACAACAAGAGAACTTTGGTGTGATTTCCAGCAACGTTACTTACAAACTAATGCCCCACGAATATTTCAAGTCCAAAAGGAAGTTTGTAAGTTGGTTCAAGATGATATCATTGTAAGGGCGTATTTTACTTTATTAAAGACTCTTCAGGATGAATCAATGAATTATATGCCTTCACCTCGTTGTGGTCTTTGAACAAATTGTACTTGCTTGAAAATTGTGCTTGAATACAGACAATGGGAGTATGTGATGCGTCTTTTAATGGAGCTTAAATGATATTTTTACACATGTTTGAGCTTAGATTCTTTTGATAGACCCATTTCCTGATATAAACAAAGTGTTGTGTTTAATCTTGCAAAAAGAAAGACAGTTTGGTATTCAGCTTAATGGTAGAATTGTGAATCTTGACTCTACTGCTTCAACCTCTACAACTCAACAACATAGTTTTCAGAAAAATATCTCAAGAAACAAGTTTTCTTCAGAACCAAAGCCATAATATATAGTCATTGTGGTATGACGGGTCATACCAAGGAGAAATGTTACAAGTTTCATCGATATCATCTAGGTTATAAGCCTACGAGACTTAGGCTTAACTCAGTCAATTGTAATTCTTTAGACACTATTTCATAGGAGCCACAAAACTTGAGAGGCACCCCATTACCATTTACTCAAGAACGGGGCCAACAGCTTCTCATCATAATATGGTTCACCCTCATTTCATAAATCTTTCAATAAATCAGCTATAATTCACCAAGTAGGAACAACCCAACCAAATCCTCAATCATTCTTCAATGAATCAGGTATATTACACTTTTCTCATCATAGGATTTTTATTGCAACCAAGTTTGATCATTTTACTTCATTAAGCAATAAAGTTGACACAAAACCCTTCGATACACCTTGGATCATTGATATTGGTGTAACTGGTCATATGGTCAGTTCTGTTTCTTTTTTTAAGTCTTTTTCATATGTTCATTCTACTTTTGTGACACTTCCTAATGGTCACAAAGTCAGTGTTACACACATAGTCATAGTCAAGATTTCTAATTCTTTAACCTTGACTAATGTCCTATGCGTCCCATCCTTTTTATTCAATCTTTTTATCTGGTAGTAAACTTGTTCATTCCACTAACTGTTCTGTAATCTTTCTTAATAAATTTTGTTTCAATCAGGACCTGTATGCATGGAGGACGATTGGTCTGGGTGAAGAACGAGATGACCTTTAGTACTTGCTTCCATACAAGACATCAACATTTGATGTAGTTGATGGTTCTGTTTATAGTGTATCTTCTACTTCCAATATTCCTAATACAATTGTTTCAAATCCTTCAATTTTAGATGTATGAAATGATCGCCTAGGACATCCATCACTTGCTAGACAATGCTTGTTAAATAAACAAATTTCTGTTATCCATTCTCCTTATTAGAATATCTGTGATATATGTCCTTATTCAAATTAAACTCATTTAGCTTTTCCCCTAAGTAACTATGTTATTATTGACCTTTTTGGAATATTTCATTGTGACATATGGGGTCCTCTCTCTACTCCCATTTTAGAAGGTTTTCATAATTTCTTCACGATTGTAGATGATTTTACATTTGGATATATATGATGACAACCAAATCTGAAACTCGAGCTAAATTGCTTTCATTTTTTGCTTAAACAAAACACAAATTAATTAAAAGGTTAAAATTCTTCTAAGTAATAATGGTCTAGAATGCAATATGTCTGCTATTATGCTTCTAAGGTCTTATTCATGAAATAAGTTGTAATGCAACTCCTCACCATTATTCTTCTTAATTAGTATAAACCTAATATTTTAGCCCTGGCTAAGCCTTTTTTGTTGGAGGATAGAATTCCAAGCTTTTTGAGTAAATTTACACGTGATTTGTTTACTACGAATGAAGCTAATGAAGGCAAGAAGATTTGATTGTTGCGGAACTCGACAGTTTCAGTGTCTCGGTTGGCTAGTTCTAATCAACTTGTGACTGTGAAAGTGAGGAGTGAAAGTGAGGAGAATCGTCAGGTTTTTATTCTCACTATTGTGTATGCCAAGTGTAGTCCGATAGAAAGGGAATCCCTCGAGCAAGATTTGGAGGCTAGAGTTGTTGGTAACCTGCCCTGGGTTCTTTGTGGTGATTTCAATATTATCAAAGATGACTCGGAAAGAAGAGATGGGCACCCTCATCAATTTGATGCAATGTCCGACTTTAACCTGTGTATTCAGAATTACGGGTTGCTAGATATGAGTTTTAAAGGTCCAAGAATGACTTGATGCAATGGACAAGGAGGTTTGGTAAGGAGCTGGGCAAGGATAGATCGATGCTTTCTTGACTCTAATTTTCTTAATTGATTTTCAAATGTTTTTTACCAGGTTCTGGCTCGCACCACGTCGGATCGCTCCCCTTTGGTTATTCAGATAGGAGAGGACTCATTCAAGTAAGGTCCTAGTCCATTTCGTTTTCAGTTTATAAGGACTGATCATAATGATTTTCTTCACTTTGTGGAGAGGGTGTGGAAGGAAAATGGGTATGATGTGGGTCTTGATAAAATGTCTTTTAAATTAAAAATGATTAAGGTGGCTTTAAAAGTTTGGAATGTGTGTATATTTTAGAGAACTAATGTCATCATCCAATAATTAGAACAACGTATTGAAAGACTATAAACCAGTCTTCAAAGTTGTTTTAATGTTGAGGATGATAATGATCTTATGGACTCTAAATTGAAACTTCATAGTTGGTTGGGTAAAGAGGACATGAGTTTATCTCATTTGGCTAAGAAGAATTGGTTGAAAGATGGGAACCAAAATTCTAAATTTTTTCACACTATTTTGAATGCTAAAAAGTATAATAGGGTTAGTGAGATGTGTTTGGCCGATGTTACTACTTTAAATTCTCCTGTTGACGTTCATAAAGTTGCAATTGAATATTTTCAACATTTTTTTGGGCAGAGTTGTAACTGGGATTTGCCTAATTTAAGTACCTTAATCTCCCCTGTTATTTCTGAGGATGAGAATTCTTTGATCTGTAAAGCTCCTACTATTGAGGAAATTAAGCTTGCTTTATTCAGTATTCCCATCAATAGCAGTCCTGGTCTGGATGGTTTTGGCTCGAGTTTTTTTTGTGTTTGTTGGGATTTTGTTAAGGAAGATTTTTTGGAAGCTATCACTGATTTTTTTCAAAAAAAATCTTTTCCTAACTTTTTTATAGCGTCTTATATTGTTTTAATTCCTAAGGTGGATAAACCTACGGGATTTGATAAATTCAAACCTATCAGTCTGTGTTTGGTTATTTACAAGATTTGTGCAAAGATTATTGTAACTCGTATGACAGATATGTTATCTAAGTTGATTTCTTAGGAGCAAGGGGCCTTTATTGATGCAGTATTTTTGAAAATATTAGTTTAACCGAGGAAATGGTTCATTCTATTAATAACAAGACTACAGGGGGTAATGTGCTGATTAAACTTGACATGTTGAAAGCCTATGATAGAGTTTATTGGAATTTTCTTCTTCATGTCTTGGGTGCATTTGGTTTTTCTGATCAAGTCAGTGCCTTGATAAAGTTATGTATATGTATGCCCTGATATTCTATCATGATGAATGACACTCCAATGAGTTTCTTTAAAGGTAAACGTGGGCTGAGGCAAGGTGACCCGCTTTCATCTTCATTGTTCATTGTTATGCAAGATGTCATTTTTCGTCTCTTAAAGCATTTCTTTAACATTGGTAAAATTGGACCTTTTTCTCAGGCTAAAGGTACTCCACTTGTTTCCCATCTTATGTATGTTAATGACATTATAATTTTTGCTAATAGTGGGAAAAGGTCGATGAGAGGTTTGATGCAAGTGTTGAATTTTTATGCAGAATGGTCGGGTCAAGTACTTGGTAAAGAAAAATGTGTCATTTACTTTTCTAAACATATCTCTATTGCTAGAAAGCATTCGCTTCTCCGTTTTACTGGTTTCTCTAAAGGCTCTTTTTTGTTTAAGTATTTAGGTGTGCCCATCGTGACTGTTAGATTGAAGGCCTTAGATTTTGGTGATCTTGAAAAAGTCAAAAAGAAAATTGCAGGCTGGAAGATGAAAATGATTTCCGTAGGCGGTAGAAATTACATGTTCCCAAGATAGTGCTTAAGGAGTTGAATAAACTTCTAAACTCTTTCTCTTGGGGTGATTTCAAGGGGAGAGGCAAAAGAATTGGGTGGGTTGGAATAAGATTTGTAGACCTAGTAAAGAAAGTGGGTTAGGTATTTCGGGTTTTGAGGATACTCAAAAGGCTTTACATTTAAAGCTAGCTTGGCATCTGATTTCGGGTACTTCTTTATGGGCGAATTTCTTCTGAAGTATGTGAAGGATAATCATTTATCTTTATTGGTGCCGAATAAGAGTACCCGATTTTGAAAAACTGTTGTCAAAAGTATCATGGATGTTTTAAACAACTCTAAATGGATTGTTGGTGAGGGTAACCTTTCTTTTTGGTATGATAATTGGGATTATGGTGGTCCTCTTAATATGCATTTCCCTGTGATTGATCAACGTTTCCTTACAATTAAAGAGCTTCGCATTGATAATGGTTGGAATACTTCTTGTTTAGAAAGGCTTGTTGATCATGATAAAGCTAACGAGTTGTATCAGTTTTTGGCTATGCGTAAAGAGGGGCAGGACGTGTTAATTTGGATGAAAGAGAATGATGGAAAGTTTAATACAAAAAGTGCTTGGGAGTGTATTAGAGTTCAAGTGTTTCCTTTACCTTGGGCTCACTGGATTTGGCATAATAATATCCCTAAGAAAATTTATGTTATGAAGTGAAAGGCCACTAATAATTGTTTGAGTGTGGATGAGAAGATTAAAATGGCTAGTATCTTGATAGCTTATAAATGTAACTGCTGTTGTTATGGCCATTCTAAAGATCTCAATCATATTCTTTGCAAAAGTGATTTTGCTAAGCAAGTTTGGCGGATGGCTTCGGTTTAATTAGGTGTTTATATTTGTGTTTTCCATACTTGGCAGGAGCAAGTTAATTTTTGGTTTCGTCGTACTAGCAAGTCGTCTCAGGTTCGGACTATTTTTGGTGTTATCCGGTCCATTGTTTCTTGGAAACTCTGGGAACGACGGTGTAGAGCTAGGTATGATGGCAAGATGGATTCAATTCAGTCAGTTTGGCATGCTATCAAGTTATGAATTCATAGGATCATGCAATTGGATTTAAAGTCCTTGAGACTCCCTAGGAAGGATATTCCGGTGTTAGTTCCTAAAGCGAAGAAGGTTTCAGTGGTTAAGTGGAATCCTCCCTCACAGAATAGGGTGAAGCTTAATACGGATGATAATAGCTTGGGTAATCCTGGGCCTGCTAGTGTTAGGGGTGTCATTCGTGATGCTGGTGGTCAAATGTGTGCGGTTTACTCTGTTGTTTTAGGCCAGGGTTCTAATAAGTTTGTTGAATTGAAGGGTTTGTTGGAAAGGGTTAGAAGGTGTTGTCAAATTGGTTTTTATCAAGTAGAAATTGAAACTGATTCTCAAATCCTTGATAATTGGATTAGAAAGAGTGAGTGTAATATTTGGTATCTCGAGAATTATTGGGATGAGCTTAAAATTTGTCTAGATCAATTGAAGTCTAGAGTGAGTCATATTTTTCGTGAGGGAAATGTTGTTACGGACTTTCTTGCAAAGCACAGTGCGAGGTGTTTAACTATGGATTGGTTTGGTGACCGGGTTCCGTTGATCAGTGAATTAAGAGGTCTTCTTCGCACGGATAGAATTTGTCTTCCTTATTTGAGGATTTCCTCATGAGGTATGTTTTAATTTGCAGTTGGTTAATTCTTATTTTAGTGTATGCATGAGCTGTTTTTTCTTGCAAGTTGTCGCTTTAATTTTATTTTTTTCTAAACTTTTTGGCAAATTATATTGTGGTTGGGTATCAAAGAATTTTTTTGAGGCCTGGGTTTTTGGTTCTTTTTAATATTTGTAACCCTTAGGCTTCGGGTTATAACCACGATTTTCCTCCGCGACAAGTGAGAGATATCAATAAAATTGGAGTATCATCCTCTTTCTTGAAAAAAAAAAAAAAAACCTTCTTAGCATAATGGAATTGTGGAAAGAAAGCATATGCATTTATTAGAAGTAGCTCAAGTCCTCAAATTTCAAGCAAATCTACCTTTGTGTTTTTGGGATGGTTATACTTGATTAATCACATCTTCAATAGCCTGATGTTTGCCTTAAAAAAATCCATTGGTTCCTTCTAGACCAGCAACCCCAAGCCATTATAAAAAATAAAAAATAAAAAATAAATAAATAAATACTTATAATCCTTCCTACTTGCAACTATTCTGCACTTGAAGAGCAATATCCACAAATTGATGATAGGTTGCTGAGAATTGTAATGCAGGGAATTGCTTCTTCCACATCTCCTTTACAAGAGGACACCGATATAGAGCATGAAAAGTATCCCTAATGCCTCTGGAACACAACTGACAAAAATCTTCTTCCACTGCATGCATTTCTTCTTTTCAGGTTAGATTTGGTAGGTAAACCATCTATGCATGCTCTCCAAGCAAAAAGCTTAACTTTATGAGGTATTTTCAATTTCCAAATGCCCTTCCATATCCGTTTATGCCTGCTTGCATTAGATGTTTCACCCTCTTCTCTTTTTGCACAAGTCTCTAAATAGCCTGTAGGCACTTCTCACATTGAAAATCCCATTTCTCTCCAAAGCCCAAATCAGTCTATCAGCATGCTTTTCTGGACTTATTAGAATCTTCAATGTTTCATCTGTAGCTGCAAGTGGGAGAACACTTCTAACCTTCAAAACATCCCACCATGGACTATTAGGATCAATAAGTGCCTCCACTTTGGTCCCTTGCTCACTAATATCTCCTTTCTCCATAACTTGTTTGAGGGCTCTAAAGCCAAGAATCCGACTGTCATTCCAAATATCTATATCTCTTTTATTCTCTATTGTCCATCGACAGCCTTGAGTCAATTTACCCTTTACAAACTAGATACCCTTCCAAACATATGAAGGGTTGTATCCCAACTTTGAATCCAAGAACCTTTTATGAGAAAAATATCTCGCTTTGAAAATCGTATGAAATAAACTATTCTCATTCTACATAAGCCTCCGCCTTTGCTTAGCTAGGAGAGCATCATTGAAAGTTCTAAGGTCCTTAAACCCCAGGCCACCTTCACTTTTAAGAGCACACATTCTCTTCCGGCTCACCCAATGGATTTTCTTTTTTTCCTGTTTCTGACCCCACCAGAATCTTGTTATCATTTGTTCAAGTTCATTACAAAGAGAGCTAGGCAATTTAAAGCAACTCATAGCATAAGTAGGGATAGAAAGGGCCACAGCCTTAATAAGAATCTCTTTTCCACCTTGTGAAAGAATCCTCTCCTTCCAATTTTGTAACTTCTGCCACACTGTATGCTTTATATCAGAGAAAGCTCTATGTTTGTTTTTTCCAACCATAGGGGGTAGGCCTAAGTACTTATCATAATTCTGGTACTCCTCGATGCCCCAAAAGGAAAGCAACTCCTTTTTTCTCTCTACAGACAAATTTTTGCTAAAAACCATTGAGGTTTTTTCTCTATTAATCTTCTTACCTGAGGCTCTCTCATAAGTTTCCAGAAGCCTTTGCACAACTTCATTCTCTTGGATAGATGCTTTACAAAAAAAGCACATTGTCATCTGCAAATAGCATATGGTCCACCACAGGGGTTCCTCAACAGACCTTGATGCCACTGATTTGCTTGCTTAGTTCAACTTGATTCAACAAAGTGATTTGACCTTCAGTGCCAAGTAAAAACAGATAGGGAGATAAATGGTCTCCCTGTCTTAAGTCTCGAGAAGGACAGATAGGACCCATTGGTTTACCATTAATGAGTATGGAAAAGGAGACAGGCTTGACACATAACATAATCAACTTAATCCATTTCTTGGCAAAACCCAGCTGCTGCATAACTGATTCCAAATAATTCCACTCTAGCCTATCATAGGCTTTGCTCATGTCCAGCTTAAGAGACATAAAGCCATCTTTACCAGATCTTTTATTTCTCAGGAAATGCACCATCTCATAAGCCACTAGGATAATATCATATATGATTCTACCAGTTACAAAAGCACTTTGGGAGTTTGAAATTACATTAGGTAGTATCAACTTTAACCTATTAGATAGAACTTTAGAAATCAATTTGTAAATGACATTAGAAAGACTCATAGGTCTATATTCTGTCACTTTTTCAAGTCTCTTTGTCTTTGGAATCAGAGTAATAAAAGTATGGTTGATAGGGGAAGGGAACTAACTTTTATTAAGAGCCTGCAAAATTGCATTTTTTACAGATATCCCCACAATGTGCCAGTACTTTTGGTAAAAAATAGGCGCCATACCATCAGGACCAAGAGCCTTAGTTGGATTCATCTAATGTAGAGTAGCTTCCACTTCAGCCTTTGTGAATTGGTTTGTGAGCTCCTCATTCATAGCACTTATGACCCTTCCATTGAAAGCTATTAAGAACTCCATACCCCCTTCTTTGAGAAGTTGAGGTGAACATCTCCTCAAAATATTGTATTATCAACTCATCTCTCTCATCTCCTTCTTTCCAAACTCTAGCCCCATTCTTCAATTTGACTATTTGATTCTTCTTTCTTCTTTGTGTAGCTTTATTATGAAATAATTTTGTATTTTGATCCCCTGCCTTTAACCATAGAGCTTTAGACCTTTGTCTCCATAATATTTTATCCCTTTCAAGCCAGCATTGTAGTTCATCTTTGGCTTTTTGAAGTTCATACTTACTTAGGAAATAGGTGTTGCCTACTTGAATTTTTTTCCAAACGATCTCTAGCTTGTTGGATATTTTTATGTACAATTCCAAAACTCTGTTTATTCCATTTTGTGAGGCTTTCATTGCACCCAGAAATTTTTTGCATGACATCTCCCATGGCTTCTTGTCCAGTAATGAGATTCCAGGATTTTTCAATAACCTTTTCACATTCTTCAGCTTCAACCCATATAGCTTCCAACCTGAAAGGTTTAGAACCCTTCTTGAAAAATTACCTCTGTCTGCAGGATAATGGGCAAGTGATCTGAAAATGTTGTTGTAGCATGAACCACTTTAGCATAGGAAACATATTGCACCAAGCATGACTTGCTAAAAATCTATCCAAGCTTTCACATATATTGTTCTCCCTCTCTCTATTATTCTACCAAGTGAACTTTGATCCTTCATAACCCAAGTCAAGCAATGCACATTCATTCACAACTTGCCTACACCCTTCCATCTATCTCTCAAGTCTATCTTTACCACCACATTTCTCATTTCTACTCAGGATTTCATTGAAGTCACCAAATACAAGTCATCCAATATGATCACCACTATTTAATAATCTAAGCAACTCTCAAGTCTCATGTCTTCTAATAGTCTCAGGTTGTCCATAAATCCCAGCTAACTGCCACTCCTTTTTCTCTCTACCCTTCTTAGTCACCATAGCATCAATGTGGTATTTTGAGAAGCTACGGAGAGTTAAAATCACCTCATGTCTCCGTATCAAACTTAGTCCTCCACTACGCCCCTCGCTGTTGATTACCAAACAATTTTCAAATTCAAGCTGAAACTTAACCTTCTCCATTCTCTTCCTTAACAATTTTGTCTCCTATAAAAATAGAACTTCGGGACCTTGCTTCTTGACCAAGTTGCGAAGGACTCGAATTCCTCGTGGGTTCCCAAGCCCACGGAAATTCCAACTTGTTATTTTCATTACTTTCGGCATGGCTAAATTTCAGCCTCCACCAATATCATTGTACAGTTATTATCCTTGGTAATCACCACCCTTCGTTTTTTGTTTTTGATAGCATGTTCCTCACCACAGGAATCTCCATCCTCTTTCTCCTTTCTCTTCTGAGAAGTGTTCAACTTTTCTTTTCGAGTAACCTTCATATTATTTCTCCCAAGTCATTGCCACTTCTTTCCAATAACCACTTTTTGGTTCTCAACAAGCTGGGCGATTATCTCACTTTCTTGGGCCTCCTCTTCCCCTTGTTGTTAGGCCACAAAAGGCTCAACCCTTATTGCTTCGATGGGCTCATTTAAGTGCCTATCCGTTATGTCCTCCATAGGGTCATTACTTGAACTGTTATCTTGAGCCCTATTCTTTCCTTTCTTCAGCTGATGTACCATTACCACTTCACTACTGTTAGGCAACTGACCGTCCTTCCTTATCTGAAAACTGCCCTCTTTATTAGTTACCATAACCTCCTCTATCGACCTGCATTTATTTTCTGGCCACCAGCTTTCTTTCTCTGTATAATTTTTTCCTTAACAACTCCCATAATGTCTCCTTCATTGTGAATGTTAATACCGCAATTTAATTTATCAAAAAAAAAAATGTTAATACCGCAATTTATGCTATCTCATTTACTCCTGATTGATCTCAGCTCTGTGTCAAACAATTTTTCAGCCATATCTCCCGCACTTTCCTCGGCATGATTGTAGGGTCGCATTTTCGAAGGGCTTCGATCAAACTCCGTCTGCTGATCACGGTGGTAACGACCTTACCTGAGTAAACTCTGGCTCTAACCCATGGACCATAGGGAAGACAGTCCTCTGTGTACTACCTTTGTTATGTCCCAATCTACAACACACATAACAAAAGTCAGGCAGCCTTTCGTAGACAAATCTGATCCAGCATGCACCCTAAGACCCAAAGTTGATACGCTTGCCTCTCATCAATGGTTTTGTAATATCCAGTTTGACGCGAACCTGAATAAATTCTCCCCATGTTACCTTACCATGCTCCACATCAATATCTTCCACTCTTCCTATGTTATTTCCCAATCATTATCGCGACCTGTTCATTCATAGCATGTAATGGGATATCATTTAAACGAATCCAAAAAGCTACCTCTGCAATGTTGATATTGTTAATCTAGAGTTCCCCTTCAAATTGTTGCATCAGAACTAAGTTCTTATCAAAAGACCAGTGCCCCTCACGCTGCACACGATCCTTTTCTACTTGATCTTCAAACTCTACAAGCATCAGTCTAGAGCCCAGATATTTAAACCATATTTTCTTCACAGGACGCCAAACCTTCTTCATTGTCTGTTTAAATGCCTCCCGATTATAGTACTTTTCAGTGAGAAGAGAAACTAACAAACACCTTTCTCTTATCTTCGAACTTTCTAGCAGATTATCATCCACCACAAGTTCCTCCTTTTACTGCTCCGACAATGAGAGCTACTGGCAAAGATCTTCTAGATTGTCCTCCATCGAAAAAAGAAAACAAAGATATTAGGAGCTCAGAACCTGCACCATGATAGGGAAAGGAGAACCTCTACGAGAGCTCCTAAGAAGATTTTTGAATCTTTGTTGTTGTGAAATTTTAATTGTACTCGCAAGTACATGAACCATACCGAAATATATTCTAGCAAGAACGAGGTCGAACGCAGAGACTTGTAAAAACATAAGAAACCAATTAAATATAAATCAAATAAATTCTAATCTAGTTGAGAAAGATGAGTTATAAAATAAAATAATCAATTAAGAACTAAATAATCAATTAATCAAAGCAAGAAATAATTAATTTAATAAACTAATCACAATAAAAAGAACTAAAATAAATTCTAAAGATGCAAACTAATCTAAACAACGAATAAACTTTTAATGGGGAATGAACTAGTTTTTGGAATCCACCTAATTAATTCATAGTAATATATTTATGATAATTGTTTCTTCCCAAGCATCTACATGATAATCTAGAAATCAATCTTGTTATCATGGAAAATAGCATCATTGAAACATTTTTTTGTTTTTGAAAAATATTAAAAGTATGTTTTTCTTCATTCAAATATAAAAGATTTTATTTTTAACAAAATATTGAATCATGCTCTCAACTGATCAAGTTTATTTTAAATCATGAGAAAAACATGATTGAACTCATATAAAAAATTCTATCTCTCTCAATTGACATGAAGCAAAAACAATAGATTGTTGAACGTAAAAATAATTGGAAAAAAATCAATCTCATAAATAATATTATTAATCTTCAATGAGGTTGCATGCATCCTCAACCTTAGTTGAAAGTTTAGCTATATATGTTCATAAACTTAAACTCCAAAAACTGAACGTAAATAAATATTAACGCAATATTTAAAAGAAACTGAAGGAAAATAAAAATTGCAGTACTTTCCGAACATAAAAATAACTGTAAAACTGGAGGTAAAACTCCAGTTTTTTTCTTCAATCCGAAACGCTCCCTACTGCGGCACTGCTTGATCTTTTTTATGTTCTTGGTGTGCTGCGTGCCCTCGTGAGACAGTGCTTATGGTGTATTTATAAGCATGTGGAAGCCATAGTTCCATTTTTGGCCCTTTCCATTTCGTAGGCTGCTTTCTTTTCTTTTTTGTTTTTTTCTTTCTCATCTTCACATCAGCCTTTTCCGTTCGTTTCCAATGTTGGACTCCAGCTTGAATTGCTTTACATCATGTCTGACTCTAGCCTTCAATGCACAGCACAGCACCTATTATCTTTTTATTATTATTTTTCTTCCTTCACGTTAACTCAAAGCCTTTTGCTTTGTTTCTCTTCTTTTTAATTTTCTCTACTATTCTCAATACAAGTGTATCTTCTGGGACACCTCAACGTCATATCAGTAATACGATTCTTTCTCACCTCAATTCCTAATCAAGATAAAATTTAAAGTTGAGTGAGAAAATTAACATATTTCAAAACTAAGAAAAATATAATTATTAACACTACATAATTGTGATAATGTTTTATTTAAAATATTGAAATTATGCACAATTTGGCTATTATCAATTGGTAGCTATAATCTTTGGGTGATTGGATCATGATCTGTTCTTCACTTTCTCCACACTCAAGCCATTTAAAGCTAGTCATCCATTCAGGTTACTGCTTTTCTTAATCAAAGATTATGAGGAAGAGGAATCAGGTCTCCATCAATAACCAGTCCAAAAAAATGGAAGGCGTTACTTCTCAATTATTTGTCAGAGTCTCCAACAGTAATCCTCGGCCAGTTGTATTGTAAAAAAATGTCATTGAGTCGACACCCCTTTGGTTTGTCGCGCATGTCGTTGCTTAGTACTTATTATATATAATGCGATGATTGTTATGGATCTTACATCCTTTTCACGTATCTTAATAATTAATCCTTTAATTAATGGAATGCTTTCCTAGTGGGAGAAAAACCAATTATATATTTGAAGTCGGGCTTTCGGAGATCTTGTACTTTATTTTGTTTCTCATAGTGTGTTATATTGGGTATCTGAAAATTTTTATTTATAATACTATCCCATATTTTATTCTATAATGTAGGTGCATGTGTGGACTTCTCGACTATTCCCATGAGAGATGAATTTCTTAATTAGCTAAATTCGACCCTAGGAGAACACATCTTCCATGTTGTAAATCAAACCCAAACACCATCACATTGAAATAATAAAAGCTTAGATTCAATATCATGGTTAGCATATATATGATCTTCATGTCAGTCTGAAAAATCCAGGACACTAGACATAATAGCAACAGCACGATGCAACAAGAGATTTAAGTTTTCCACCTCAACATGACTAAAACCGAATTTTTTGCCAAGGCCTTAGGCCCCGTTTGTCGAAGATGAGGAAGAGACTACCACAAACGTCCACCACATCTCCTTAATTTGCATTACAAGTAACTTATAAGGAAGTTACAGAAAGTAATTTTCTGCAATTAGATGTGAATGGTAAGGATAATTCACTTGACCCAAGAGAGATGCAAATTTCAACCTTCTACTTGTCCATTGTGTAATGCCAAAGAGATTGAATTATTTACAACACTAAAAGGATCCGATTTGATGAAGTTTTTGTTCATGTTATTGGAAACATCACTTTTGAAGTAGAAAATAAAGATCAATAAGTAATTTCTTTGATGTTAAATGTAATTTTATGCAAGTCTATATGAACCAATACGGAAGACATTGTTGACACTTGAGGGCTTCATTAAGCATACTTGAGATTTCTTTGCATATAGTCAAAACACTAATTTGCTTTCCTCTCTCTAAACAGTGACATTTGCAGATAATTTTTTCACCAGCCCAAAGGAAGCATAATCCTGAAATGTGGTGTGCTTTGAAAGGTAATATTGGCTGATGATTATAGACAATACAAGTTCAAAAGAACCAGATGAGGGCAATGACGGCATTAAAAACATCAACAATGGTCAAGAAGAAAAAGGATCTCCTACAAAGTCAAGCTGCTGCAAATCCTCCAAATCTTCCCAACATAGCAACTTTGTAATATCTTTTTTGAATGTCATAGTTTTTTCTTTTTTATCATTCACTGACTTGTATATATATCTTTTCTCATATACTCACTGTAATTAAGGAAGCATCATTTTCAATAAAAGCAAAATTCCATTTATTCTTTATGGTATCACAGCCAGCAAATCGGCCAACGTTGTCTCTATTGAGCAAGCTATCAAACATCTTACCGGCAATATTTTCTTTCCAACCCCACCATCACGCATAGCATTTCTTTAGTGCAGCCAACGTTTACCCTAAAAGTCTCAGCTTTCTAATGGCATCTACTACAATTAATGTAGGCATTTTGTCACGCTTCGACTGAAGCATGATAACTACCCACCGTGTCGTGAATAGATCCTAGGCTTGGCCGAGAGCCAAGAACTCGATGGACTTCTTACGGGTACAACTCTAATGCCAAATGAATATGTCTTTAGTCCTGAAAAATCTAATGATGGACAACTTATATTGAACCCAGAATATGGGCAATGGAAAAAGGTTGACCGTCTCCTACGAGGTTGGATGGTCGGCACCCTTACAAAAGAAGCTCTTGGCTTGGTTATTGGACTTGAGACCTCTGCTCAAGTCTGGATAGCACTCAAGGATGCTTACACTCAAGCTTCACAGAAGCGTGAGTTTAAACTTAAACAGCAATTAACATATCTCTGCAAAGATCCCACCACCCCACTGAACGACTATCTAAGATAGTTCAGAAGTATCTGTGATAACTGCAGCTATTGGATGTCTAGTACATGACAAAACCAAGGTCTTTTCTCTTCTCAATAATCTCATATCTAAGTACGAACCTTTTACCACTACCATCTTAAAACCCCCTTATGACATCCTATGGTGAGATAATTCCCTTATTACAAAGTTATGAGACCCATGTTAACTTTCACTCCCCAGACAGCAATAGTTGTTCGGCCTTTTTTGGCAAAACAACCCCTAAAACCACCTCGTAGACAAGGTTGTCCCCAAAATAATTCATTCTCCTCTAAAGGTAAAGGATTTCAACCAACCACCCAACATAATCGCCAATTCCACTTCTTCATCACCCTCCAGCAAACCTCATAACAGAGATCTTACTTGTCAGATTTGTGGCAAACGGGACCATGATGCTCTCAAGTGTTGGCACAGGTTCAACCACAACTACCAACTAGATGATGTTCCTCAAGGTATTACTGCTTTCACAGTTGAAACTGATGCCACAGACACTGAACGGACTACTGATACTAGAGCTTCAGCCCACATGCCAGGTATGCTTAACAACTTACGCCCTTACCATGGTCCTGATAAAGTTATGCTTGGTGATGGCACACTTTTAGCTATAACATATCAGTGAAACTATACTTAGGAGTAACTCTTAAGCCTCTTACGCTTGATAATGTTTTGTTAGTACCTTATATGGAAAAAAAAAAAAAAAACTTATTATCTATCGGGCAATTGACCTCTAATCATTTTTTAAATTTTGAGTTTTTTTATCTTGGTTTTACAATAAAGGACAGGGTAACAAACAACGTCCTATTGAGAGGAACCAAGAAGAGTAATAAAACATTTTCTCCAGTTATAAAACCTGGAACCATTCCAGTTATCCTCACTTTAGCCTTAGTTAACAACTGGGACATTCCTCACTTTAGCCTTAGTTAACAACTGGGACATTCGCCATTTGGATGTCAAAAATATCTTTTTACATGGATTCTTAAATGAAACCATTGTTATGAACCAACCACCCGGATTTGTAAACCCAAAATTTCCCCACCATATATGTAAATTGCATTAAGTCTTGTATGGTCTTAAACAAGCTCCAAGAGCATAGTTTGATCGATTTGGTAGCTTTCTTATTTCATTTGGATTTACTTCTAGCATGTATCCTTCTCTTTTTACTTGCTTCTTGTCAACTGGTACTTGGATTTTATTGCTTTATGTTGATGATATAATTCTCACTGGCTCATACTTCTTTGATTAATACATTTATGCATGCCCTTAATCGTGAGTTTGATATGAAAGATCTTGGTCCTCTACATTATTTTCTTGGAATACAAGTACACTCAACTACTAATGTTTTAGTCTTATCCCAGACTAAATATGCCATGGACATTCTTGAACGTGCTAACATGAAAAACTACAAGCCCATTGCCACTCCAATGACTGCCAAGAGTAAGGAATCACTCTCACATGAAACACAAACAGTCTCTGGGTATAATATCAAGACAAAGATTCTCAAAAGATATATTGATTGATCTTTGGTTTATCTTTTCTTTTTTTTTTCTTTTTCAAAACTCTTGTAAGGTTTTTTCAGTACCACTGCAATCCAAACAGTTTTTTAAACCCCAAAAGATTTTCCAATTTCTCAAAAACGTTTTTGGTCTAACCATTTGTTTAGATTTTGTAAAAAAAAAAAAAGATGCGCACAAACCAAAACGACTTTCACAAAAACGAAAAACAATTCTCGAACAGATATTATTATCCAAAAGGCAAAAACCCTTTCAAATCTACCTATTTGAAGCATGATGAATTACGGTTGGTGTTTGAGAGGAGATAAATATGTAAAGTACTCCAGGTCCACCATTTATATATAATGCACCATGCGTGCCAATTATAATCCGTCACTGGTCGCTCTTATCTTAATTGTCCTTCTTTTTTATAATTCTAGCTAGCTAGCAAAAAATAGCCAAGTAAAATTAGCTAAAAAGGGTTTGGCGAAAAGATAAGATTTCTTATCCTGATTGAACAGGAAGTCCAAATAATTCAGAAAGATGCATTTCTTATCATAATAATTGAACAAAAAGATCTCATAATTCAGAAAGATGCATTTCTTATCGTGATAATGAACAGAAGAAAGGTCATCATGACATCGTAGAAAGATAAATTCTTTGACGTTGAAAGCCATCATAAACACAGGAACTACTTCAAAACTTGTCCAAACACCATATAGTACTACTGCAGATAATGCCATTTGATTAAGAACCACAACATATATATAACATGCCACTTGGTATATTGTAATCTAATTGCTCATGATAACAATGTATGAATCATCATGATGGAAGGTAGATCATTTTATTATTTATGTTTACGTTGAACACAATGTATAAAATCACCACTTGTTTCTGTGCGTTACGTCTCAGCAGCGCTAGTTCCTTATATTATTGTGGGTTTTGAGTAACTGAAATCTACATTGATGATTACGCACTCCTTAAAAAATAAAACCAAAGAAAAGAATTTGATCGGTGAAGGGCAACTCAAACCCCACTCTCACTATCTACCTCTCAACATCAGCAAACCCGCCCCACTTGTTTGATGTACGTTATAACTTATGCTTTTTCTTTGGCCTACTTGCTCGTCCCATCTATTGACTCCACCGTTTTGCCGCGTTTCGTGAAAGAAATGCTTCCTCTAATCATCCATATTAATTAATACCTGACTTGTTTTAACAATCTAATCTCTCAAGTTCTGGGTCTTAGTTCTTTACGTACAAAAATGGCTGCCACTTCAAGATCAAGGCCATTGGCTTGCCTGCAAGACCGTGGACACGGAGCAGCCTGGCCTTCACATAGCTTGAGAAGTAGTAGTACTGAAAGGCTTTCTAAACCTTGTGTGAAGCTGGGAATGGGAATTAAAAGAGAACTGAGAAGATTGGTGGTGAAAGGGTACGGGTGGCCGGAGGGTAAAGTGAAACGTGGAGATGGTGGTGGTGAAGGATATGAAATCTCAGAGAAGGACAAGAGGTTCGTGGAATGCCTCCGGGAAGCTCAGCCGTACATTCATTTGCACAGAGGCAGCACATTTGTTGTGGTCATTTCTGGAGAACTTCTTGACTCTTCTAATTCCTTGGATATCATACTCAAGGTACTCTCTCTCTCTCTCTCTCTCTCTCTCTCTCACACACACACACACACACACACACACACACAACCACAGTTCTCTTTTCTGATGGGCTTTATCATATATGGCCGGTGCTTAATTATTGCTTAGGACGGGGCACTATTGAGCCCCAAACCCAGACCATGCAATCCGGCTATTCCTAAGCAGCTTCCTCTGCTTAACCCTTCCTCGTAATCCATCCTCATCCGGAGTCTTCCAATAAGTTGAGAACTATTTTATTATCTATATATAAAAACTCGTGGTTGCATGAAATCACAGTTAGTCTTTTGTAATTGTTCAATCAAGTGACTTTAAGATTGGAACTGTTGCTTTGGAGGCGCTTGGAGTAGTGGGGGTCAGCAAGCCCGACCAACCTGAACCGGCAGATATCACAGTACACGTACACATGCATCTTTTTTTAAGCTAGCTTTATATTCTTAATAAATCTCTTATATATACTATAAATGTATATATGTATATAGTTAGTTTACTGTACGTCGAAACAAGGGGCACAGATGTTCCCCCTTTTTTATTTCCTTGGCAGAAGATCAACTACAAGTCTACATATAATAACACGTACGTGGAGTTTCATGAATATACGACATCTCTCATTTTAATTCGTGATTTAGCACATGAAGTTTTTGGATTTTCAGAGTTTGAGTTTTAATTTTCTTTGCCGCTACGTATTATCATCCAAGTTGTCAACATTGTTATGAGTTGATGTATAAAAATTTATTAAATTGGATATATGCACTGAAAAGGGAAAAAAATATATTTAAAACTTCTTTGATTGGCAAGCATAGTCGTAAGTTACTAATTTGCAAGCCAAAACTGATGAATAGTTTACCTTGCAAGTAAATTGCGTTGTTTTTTCAAGATTTTTAGATGCTTATGGCTGGTTTGGACTGAGATTATACGTTGCCCGAGGCATTTAGACCCTGAGATCTTTCCTATTCCCTTTTCTTCTTTGGTTTTCTCTTTATTTTCTTTAATTTTCTTTCCATACAAGCTCCGGGCTCCTATCATGGCCATGGGAATTTGGCACAGATTTAGCGATCCAGAGGATGAGGTCCCTAACATGGTCGGCTGCATTTTGGTTCAAATTTTTTACATCATCATTTATTCCCATGCAGGATATTGCTTTTCTTCATAGTCTGGGTATAAGATTTGTAATTGTTCCAGAGACAACTGTGCAGATCAACAAGCTTTTGAAGCAGAGAGGTCAGTGAAGTCCTTGGTACCTTCGAAAATCATGCTTTTTACTGTCATATGACATTTTCGGGCTTAAAAGTGAAAAAAAAAATTCAATTTAAGCGATATCATTCCGTCTTTTTGGTATGTTCATGTTTTTTGTCCCACGTTCATGAAATGCTTAGATAGCGGTTGACCAGTTGTATGTGTACTTCTTGCAGGAAGCGAGCCCAAGTTTGTTGGTGGATACAGGATAACTGACTCTGAAGCTCTAACAGCAGCAGTGGAAGCGGCAGGAGGGATTCGTATGATGCTAGAAGCAAAACTTTCTCCTGGACCTTCCATATTCAACATTCGTCGGCATGGTGATGGTAGTCGTTGGCATGAAGTCGGTATCAGTGTTGAAAGTGGTAACTTTCTTGGAGCTAAGGTAAGACTAATTGCTTTTTCATGCAATCTCCAGAGACACCCCCAATTCCGGCCTTGTGGGTATGCTGACATTGCTACTGTATTCTTGTTAGTCTGAGGCTTGTTCTTTTCAATTGCAGAGAAAAGGAGTTGTCAATGGCGTTGATTATGGAGCAACAGGTGAAGTTAAGAAGGTTGATGCTTCTCGCATGCGCCAGAGGCTTGATGCCGGCTGTATAGTTATATTATGCAACTTGGGCCATTCCAGCTCTGGAGGAGTTCTAAATTGCAAGTATGCTATCTAGCTTTTGGTTGTTAGCCTCGACTATTGCTCGGTCTCTTCTGATTATTACCTTTTTTTTTTCACCCTCGGCCTTATCTGATTGTTGCCGATTATGTACCATTTTCTCCCACCTGATTCAATCATTTGAATCTTTGTTTCATTTGTCGCTTTGACCCGCAATACATGGCGTCTTGTCTAGTGAGAAATGTGTCATTTTTCAACTATATATACTTTGCTTGCATGTAAACTATAGTCTACCTGCTCGCTAAGTTCTAACCCCCACCCAAATTCAAACGCACTCAAAAAAAGATTTATAATTCAACTGAAAAATGTTTAAATTAGCGTTTTTATTTAGCGATTACCAATACCAATGCGTTATGCTGTTGTAAATTTTAGCTCGCATGAAGTTGCAACGGCTTGTGCATTAGCTATTGGGGCAGACAAGCTTATTTGCATCATAGATGGTCAAATTCTGGATGAGAACCGGCGTGTTGTTCGTCGCTTGACTCTTCAAGAAGCAGAAGAAATGTTAGCATGTAAACGTGCTAAACAAAATGAAAAAGCTTTCAACCAGTCGAAAGCTGTTGGTAAAGATCAGGATCTCAGGCTCAGTTCTCCTGGACATAACGATCATAATGGTGCTGTGCATTATTCCCATAATGTGAAGGTTAATGGGAAAAGACGTAATGTAACCTTTCAGAACGGTGTCGGTTTTGACAACGGGAATGGACTTGGAGTTGAGACCGGTGAACAAAATTTTGTTATCGGAGGTCACGAGTGGCGAGGTCAATTAAATGGTTACCTCTCAGAATTGGCTGCTGCAGCTTTTGTTTGCAGGGTAAACCCTTGATACTCTTTTCTTTTTTAAATATAAGTATTTTAAATTTAGAATTTGAGTATACATCAACGCTTTGCCAGGTATTAAAACACATGAAAGGATGAAAGACCAAATTATTGTGGTAAGACGAGAGAAAAATAAAAATAATTAAAAAGTTCACAAATAGAAGTTATAAATGACCCACCAGCCTCCTAGACTTTCATAGTGGCAAAGACCCACCAGTCTCTAATGTTAATTCTTCTGGGCTGTAATATGTTATGTAATGCTGTACTTAGGATGAACTATGTTGTACTCTGTTTTCAGGTAATGAAGCTCTATTTGCAGGAATAAATAAAAGTTATAAATGAAAGTTGAAAAAGTAGAATTTGGTAAAATCATATCTCTGTACATATTTTGAGATTGGATTCCTTGAAAGATGATTTTTACTGGAGCAAATATCTAAAGATGGAGAACTTGCGTAGCCTCCAAGTGCAGTCGATGCTAATTTTTTTGTTTTTCTTTTGCCAAAAAAGAAAAAACTCTCTCATCTCCCTTAATATTAGACCAATAACCCCTATTTAGTTATGAGTTTTTTGTGGCTGAGGACTGAGGATGGACTAGAAGCAATTATTTAATTTGAATGAAATGTATAAGATCCGGTATACAATGAGTAGAGAACATTCAATTTGGATTGTTCTTCTCTAAGTGTAACTTCTGTGTAATAACTCCTTAGATATGGATATTTGAGAGGATGCCAAGTATTGCCAAGGCAAGAACATTGCTACTCTGGAATTTTGCATGTGCTGTACTAATTACCAAGTAGAAAAAGAGCAGTGGTACTTTCCTTATGCTTTCGTACTGCATTTATAACAAATTAATGTTTATGTGCATTGCATGGCGTTTAGTTTCTCTGAAAAATGGCTCATCGTCCTGGAAAAGCTCTTTTCATGACAATCCTAAATTATCTTGAATTTCAACTGCTTTATATGTTGGTGTCAAGCACCTTGCCACATGATTTTCTGCTTTATTGGCAGGCAGGTGTTAAAAGAGTTCATTTGTTGGATGGCACTGTAGATGCAGTTTTATTCTTGGAATTGTTTACAAGAGATGGCACGGGAACCATGGTGTCTAGGTATGACTATTATCTTCTGAAACACTTAATCTTGAACTATGGCACGCCATCCTATGCTGATTAATTAGATGGTGATGATCAGCTAGAAAGTGCACTTTCTCAAGATTTTGTGAGTTGGTCGATTGGCATCCTGGTGGACTTTTGATTGGCATTCTTATTGGTTACCATGTGGCCGATTGTTGTGGTTTGAATTTGCTCGTGTTGTTTTGTCAGCATTTGCATCGTTGCCCTTCCCTGAGTATTCATTAGGCTTATGGTCTTCCTTCACCTGAAGCCGTCCTTGTGGGTTTTATTCCTTGCAAACGTAGCGCATCTCTTCTTTTCCTTTTTTCCTTTATGGCAAGTTGGCATCTGATTAGCAGTTAATTTGGTCTTTCCAGTCAGGGAACCTGGCAAACCTTTATTTTGTAAGTTGGTCCTTTCCTTTTCTCTGTTTGACCCAAGCGGTCCTATTTTCTCCAATCCAAGACATCGTTTTGATGATTAACCCTGAATAAAAGTTATTGAAATAATAGGTTGTCAGAGTGGGTGTGGAACTTTCCCTTATGATCAGTGCTTACTGGTTGGCTTTCCTTTCTTTATGATCAGAGCTTTGCTTGGGATTTATGTCGCGTCTTATTTTGTTAACATGTCAGATTACTTATCCGTTCGTGATTTGTTTAGAATGGGGCTAATACAAGTGTTCAGCTTTCACTCTTGAGTAGACTTCTTTGAAAACGTTAAAGCACTAAGCATGTTTTAGTGTTATCTACATGTTTCCTATTTAAATGCCAGTGAGAAACAAGTTAAGCAATAACCAGACTGTAGTCTATGTGCAACACAATTTACACAACAAATCAGAATATTTCTGCGACATAAGTTGTTTTAAAGCTATTTTTACGAGGCAATTATACTCTTTTCAGAAGTTGTACTCCAGATGGCATCGACTCTGCTGCTAAATATATGCAGCTGACTTTTCTAGTTAGAATGATGCAATCCTGATACGACTGTTTCATTATGCTGTTCTTCATTCCATCCACTAACATGTGCTTTAAATTCTATTAGTGACCTTTATGAAGGAACCCGGATCGCTAGGGTCGAAGATCTGTCTAGTATAAGACACATTATGCAACCTTTGGAAGAATGTGGCATACTTATTTGCCGGACTGATCAAGAGGTTCGTGCCCTTGCTTGTTCATATATTTAATCAACAGGTCTTAAGTAGATTTTTGCTGATGGTGTTATCAATGTTAAAACTGGAGAAATCCAACCCCCCTCCCCCAGGTTTGGTGTAAGTTTCACTGGAACTGGAAATATCATTCTTGTGTTTCACTTCTTTTGTGCCAATAGCTTCTTGAAGCATTGGATTTATTCGTCGTTGTGGAAAGAGAAGGTCAGATAATTGCTTGTGCTGCTCTTTTTCCTTTCTTCAAGGAGAAGTGTGGAGAGGTTGCTGCCATCTCAGTTTCTCCTGATTGCCGTGGGCAAGGGCAGGGAGCTAAATTACTCGGTATGATTTCAAATATCCCTGGCAGTATGAATTAACAAAATTACATGCATGTTTCTAGTTATATAGAAAAGAAAACTACAACATGATATCATTTGACTCCAGGTTGATGGTAGTTTCAGGGGTGGTTTTAATTTTTCCTCCAATTAACAGGCATTTTATATTTTGCATACCAAACTATAAAAGAAGACACATTGCAATCTCAAACTACCAAAAATTTGCCAGGTGAAGCCTCTGTTAATATTTGACCAGTCAAGATCACATCAATTTTTTTTTGTGTGTGTGTAACTGGAGGGTCCAATGAGCCAGTTATGATAGTTTCAATGCAAGGTCTAAAATGCATGTTAGTGGGAGGTGGAATGGTAATTTCCCCGTTTTCTAAACTGACCATATTACTTTTATGGACACCTTTGTCTGCAATTTTAACTGAGCAATTATCTGCAGATTACATTGAGAAAAAGGCATCGTCCCTCGGATTGGAGATGCTCTTCTTGCTTACAACACAAACTGCAGATTGGTATGTTTGCAACCTCTTGCTTGGAAAAAGGTTCATAGATGTATGCAAAATCGTATCAAATTGCATGGATCCGATCAAACATGTTGAAATACTGAAAGTAACTTGCTGGGGGGAAAATAATGATACACCTATAATTCTTTCACAACTATTTTAAAACTTACTTTACTACCAATCCATGTAATTGTAACACTTAAAAATAATTTTGATTTTATATAACTGCCCTCCATTTGAAATAGAATTGTAAAATAGTCGTAAGTTTATCATTTTTCCTGGAAAATAATGGCAGAGCATTCTTGTTCTTGGAGAGGGTATTATAGGATGTTTTACATTTTTGTGGGATCTTAACAGAGGTGTACATTGCAACTTTTTTTGTAGTTCGAGAGGGCAACGTGTTAGTTTTGGTAATCTAAAGTGCAAAATGTAAAACACCCTAATTCTTGCAAAAGCCCTGTCTTTTGTTTGCTGTTGCTCAATTTTTATTTTGTGCAACTGATATGGGAGTTGGAGGAAAGGGTAACTTTGTTTGCCATTCTGTTTAGAATTGTTTCATAGAGAGGACTTTTGGTGTTGACTGTTACAACTTCATTAGTTGGCATATATAATTGTACATTTCATTGCAAATGAAAACATAATTGGAAGATCTGATCTCAGGGGTGTCCGGTGTTTCCACACAGAAAGAAACATGCATTAATTGGAAGATTGATCTTTTTGTTTTACAGGTTTGTGAGGCGTGGCTTCTCTGAATGTTCAATTGAATCAATACCAGAGAAGAAGAGAAATAAGATCAATCTATCCCGCAAATCCAAGTATTTTATGAAGAAACTGCAACCTGATTCAAGTAGAGTTATCATTGATAAGGCAGTCGTTTGAACTTGCAATATCACAGCTTTTGTTTTCCCATTTCGGTTAATAAAATTGTGTAAACTAAGACAACCAAGTACATTCACACGTGGGCGTACTCAAGGTGATTAGAGAAATATTTTAGCCAAAAAGTGACTATACAAAAATAAATTCACAAACTGACGTTGCTTGATATAATACGTCATATTGTAAAGTTATTTTTATTGTAAAATAGATCTAACGGATCACCTAAAACCATATCGATTCCTGAGTTTACTTTTGTGCAATCTCTTTGTGTCTGTAGCAATTCTAAAGTGATTAACACCACATATTTCAACAAATAACTCTGCACAATCTAGAAAGCAAAACATCACTTTCACAGCCTAAAGATATCAATCTTGGAAACCAGTCTATGCATCATGCCAATTTGGGCTCGAAGAAAGCAATGGCCTGATTGACGAAATGCCTCAAGAAGCCGTTGCTCAATTTCAATAACGCCTCCCTCACAAAAGGATGAACTAAAATGGGTCTTCAACTTGGGCATCAGTATTGTTTCCAGTTGGGGCATTCATGGAATGAATCATGGCATGATATTACTCGCTTGACTGAAACTAAAAATGTATACCGTTTCAATTACTCCATTATGCCTTTGAATCGAAGTTCTGATATATCAGATGACGCCGGAGCCCTAATTCATCAATCTGACCATTCTACAAACCTTTTCTTTGGACAGATCGTCCTAAATAGTAAAATTATCGCCAAATCTAACAAAGAAAAATCGGTAGAGATACATATGGATGGATGGATGGATGGATAGATGGATATTTTGTAAATATTTTATGAATGCTAACAGCTTTTGCAGGCAATTGAAGCTTCGGTCAGATATCGGGATGACAGTTGGTATATAAAAAAAAAAAAAGATTTAGTATCTTTTTACAACATCAAATAATAAAATCCTCGGGGCTTTTGGATACAAAAACATATCTGCCACCCTTAAATTGGCAAGTATAATCAAATTTGGAGCGTCTGTGATATGTAATTTGACGCCCAGCCAACTCTTAGCAGCTTTTTGCGGCTATGAAACCATAAAATCATCTTCAGAACCGCAAAGGACTAGTTCTTAATGCTTAATTTAACATGCCACTTTTGCTGCACCAAAATCACCTGCAGAATCAGACTTCGAATCGACACAGTAAACAGCCCCTGAGATCTGCAATATGCCAAACATGAGCAGATCTTAATAAAAACATCCATGGAAGCCATGAGGCATGAGCGAAAACTGGGCATTTTCATAAGCAGCAGCACAATATTAACATCTAGGTCCTTTTTCTGCACGGCAAATCCCTCTCAGATAACAAGAGCATTACCCTCATTTTCATTCTCCACGCTGGCCTCAAACTATATAATAACATCTAGAAGTGAGTTCATAATTGCCACACACCCATTTATTATCAAAAATAAACTTTCGATTATGCACCAGTCCAGTTATGTAACAAGACCCCAAGGCTGCACAGCATTCCAGCACACTTGGAACGGTTCCCCAAATGCATGTCTACCCTCAGCTGGACGCATTACAATGCAAGGCTCATACAGCCCCATACACTTCACAGGCAAAAACAAATGTTAATGCATGCATACCTGGGTGTTGCACAATTTTTAGCAAGCAATATACATCTCATTGTGTCACTTTTGAGAGTTAATGTTGTTGACATCTGCACAGGACTGTGCCCCATTGCTAGCAGTGGCATCATCAGTCTTCACCCTCCGATAAAAGAGGACATATGCAGCAGCTGTCTTTACTTCTTCCTCATTTATGTGGGATATGTGGTTGTCATCAAAGTTGTACCACCTATTCTCATCTAGAAGCTTCACATAACAGAAAATAGCGTATCTCAGGATGAGGTATTAGAAGTCCACTAAAAAGTAAACTGAGGTGGAACGTTGGTACAGAGGGCCCCAGACATGCATCTATATATATGCTAAAACAAGAAAAACAATGGTTACAAAAATTTTCATACGTACTCGTTATAATAAAGACGGTAGAGATCAACAATGAACAGCAAAGCAACACCCACAATAGTGTCGAATGCCATGTTTAAGTTTCAAAAGCAACTGAGAGTTTGCACCAGCTCAGGACAGCTGAAGTTTGGACAAAAGACATAATCTTAGAGAAAAGAGTACCTACTTTCTCACTCACCTTGATATGCGCAGTGTAGTGCCCACCACCCATGCCACCATAGTGGTTAGTTAAGGCATATAATTCATAGAGTTGACGTTGGGAATTGTTTTTGTTGGCTACATAATTTGTTAAGTCAAAGTCATGAATAGGGAAGTTGACAAAGGTTTCCAGCTTCAGCAGGTCCTTATGCTTCATCGACCTACTGTATGAGAATCGCTTTAGATGGATCACTAATACTTCTGGAAGCCTCCAAAGATCAAGCTTTTTACTTGCTTGCCGTTGCTCTTTGCATTGGGGACAGTACCTTCATCAGATACACATCACAAATCATGCAAGTGTCTAGTTTTTCAGTGAGTAGACATTCTTTCACATGGATTTTGTATTGATCACAGTTTTAGAATTTTAGATATTCTAACCGATATAAGAATATTACACTAGAAGCATCAATAGGAAGTGCAAAGTAGTGGAAATTTCAAAATTCTTTATTTGAAGTATGCTTGGCAAAGCGCAAAAATGTTATGATTTGCCAAAAGACGCATGAGTAAATGAAAAATATCTCAGAACACAAACCACATGCAGTCCCTTTAAGTAACTAAGGAAGGGCATTTGCATTCAATCAATTTGAAAGTGGAAAATGCTCAACTTCTAAGACGTCTCAAAGTAAACTAACAGAAAGTAACAGCCTGCACCTACTTCCATGTTGCCACAACCATACGGTCCTAGTGAAAGGCAAGGTAATCAGCCAGAAAAAAGATAGCAAGACTGAATCAATCATTGCCATTTTCAGTCTGTAGAATATAGTTCACACAAGGGAACAACAAATTCCTTTTTCTTTTGAACTAAACTGTATAGGTCTATAATGCAGGACAACTATACAAAAATATATTTAGTGAATCTACTACTAATAAATCAATCTTTATATTATTTATGCCCCCTTAGGTGGGATCACCACCAGTTCAATCAAAATGCATCATGAACAAATGCAAACACAAAACAACAAAGACAACAGTAAGGACAGCAACATAGTAGTAATAGCAGTAGCAGTAGAAGGAAAAGAAACTAACCACATCTCCTCAGGCACCAGTGGTTCTTCACGCAGGAAAGCTTCCAGGCAGGTGTACAAGGATAGAGGTTCAGTACGGGCTTTCTTGCTAGGTGGCCCATTAAATACTTCTGGCAAGTTCTCTAGATAGTGTGTATCATACTTTTCTAGAAGCTTCTGTGTCCAGTCAACATAAACTAGTATTGAAGTTGATGATAAGGACAGTCTAATAGGCTTGTCCTCTCCCACAGACAGATCAATACAAGCATTACTTTCATCAACCAACTGAAGAGGTAGTCTGAGTAATGCTACTGCTTCAGAATTAGTGCCATCCTTGTTTAGTGAATTTGATGTAGAGGAGTCCATGCATGCTTCACCGGAGCTGATATCACAGCACTGGTCAGAAGCTGCTCTACTGGTGCTAATATTAGAAATACCAGTTTGTCCTAGGCTCTCTGTTCTTGCAATTGGAGAAAGCATTTTGTGAACAAGTAACTGTATATTCCCTCTTGTTATTAAATCATCACATGAGATTGATGAGACAAGAGGAGTCCCATAGGGTTTCCACCCTGACGTGGTTTCGGCATCACTAGTTTCCCTACAAGACAGAAAATTGTAAAAGAACAAATTCAGAACTGGCACAACACAAAAACATACTATAAAGAATGAAACTGAAAAGGGAAATCTTTATTTTTCTGAAGTGATACTGCCGTTTTTAATTTTTTTTCAAATGATTATCACTGGGTTGACTCTGTCCAAAATAAAAAAAGAATGACTCTGCCAACCATATGTCATATTTCAGTCTGGGATTTCTCATTTTCAATGATATATATTTTATATGAGTAAGCCTTAAAGGCACATATTCTTGGTCTGGAAAACAATAATAACAATGAAGAGAAACTTTGCAATCTTAACTAGCAAAGAACTATCTATGTCCTCAGGAATTCTGTGATAGTTATCAAAGCAGTAGCATTAAGACTAAAAAGTTCATTACAAAAATTATTGGACAAAACGACCAACACCATATTTCTGGGGTCAAGGTTGCTGGAAAGAGAGACAGAAGAATAAGCAGCCCACTTTTGCATCATTCTAACTAATGTAGCATTCATGAAACTATACATACAGCTCTCTGCGGCGGTGTATTAACTGAAGATATTTCGTGTTCTTTTCCAGCTTCAGCATCTTGTAGGCAGCAAGGTGGTCATCATCTTTGATGGTGGACAACATTATTAACGGATCTTCTAGAAACTTTTGAATCAAATGGTTTCGTATCTGTGAACCAAAAGATTTGAATGATTTAAACCAATTAAACCTGCACAAAATAATTCCATTACAAATTTCAGAAAGTTCACAGCTGCAAACCTCCACAAGCAAAAGCTTCTCGCTCTGCTTCAAGGAACATGCACTGCTAAGTGCCAGGATTAAGTCCCTGCAACGTCCCTGCTTAGGGACAGTCACAGTGCAAGCAGATGGCAAGACACTTCCATCACAAGTAAAAACAGTCACTGTCATGGTGCGGGTAATGGTAAGCTGGAGTGGTAAGGAAAGATACATGAAGGGATCAAATGTGATGGAGACTTTATTGCACACTGGACAAACTAATGTTGACTTGAACTGGCCCTGTCAAATGGAGAATACTTAGCATTAGTCCAGAAGCATTAGTAGGCAAGTGAATGAATTTGGAAAAGTAAAGACATATAAAGATGAAAATAAATGGCAAGTGTTTTGGCAGGATGTGATCGAGAGATTTATCATAATGTGAGAAAAAATAGGAGCATAACTGTCAAACCTCATCTGAGAGTTTTACATTTATTGAGGTGAGAAGCCTATATAGATCAGAATTTGAACCATAATTTTTATCTATGGATAAAAAAGTTCTCCATTTTTTTAACAACAAAAGATCATATCAGTTCAGTTTCTTTTTCTACATGTTATTTTCCACATGAAATTTCACATCAACAGCTAAATTTTCATTCATACTCTGTAATTCAACTTAACATGATAAAATTTGTATAGTGCCAGGATAGGTCTAAATTAAAATCATTCAAATATACTAAGATTCCCAGACACATACAAATATATTAGATCTAAATAACTACATGAGAAACATTGTCTTCCATAGAACCAAAATACAAATGAAGATTTTTGTTGACAATGCTTCTACACTCAAGATTATTGATATTGCGTAAGTGGTTATTCTTTGTACAAAGAATTATTTTCTTGAAACTTATGAATTTGAGAACAAGCCCTTGAGAGCTAGATATTGAATGCCTCTTTCAGTTCCTGTGTCATAATAAAACAATTATTGATAATGCATGCCTCTTTTGGTCAAACCATTAAAGGTTATGAAGCAGAACATGGGAGACTGAAAGGCACTCATAACAAGTTATGTCAACCCAACCTTTTTTAGTGTGATTTATGATCCATCACATTAGAAAAAAAGGACTTACCTTAGAAATTTATCCATTGAAACGTCTACCAAAGTATCCTTTCCAACAGCAAGAGTTTGACTACCGGTCTTGATAAGCCATTTTAACTCAAACAAGCAAAACACAAAAGTTCCTCAGTTCCCTAATGACGCCAAGGTGAAGAATTAAATGATACCCTGTCGTTTTGATCTACACATGGAGCACCATTTTCTAATGGTTTCGATTCTTTCTCAAAGTATTCATTGTAAGAATCTTCATAAATCTTACAGCCCAAGTGGAAATGCCACTGGCAGAGCTTTGATGTTCTAAAATACTATTCAAAGGAAAAGTTTTTTTTATAATTAATAAGAAATTTTATTACCAAGAATAGGCACAGCCCAAGCACATAGGATGTATACAAAGGAAATACCTAATACACTCTAGAAAGCAGGAAAACTAAAACAGATTCAGTACATTATCGCCATTGCTTGCAAAGATCTTAGCCCACAAACACAAAGTAGAAAAGAAAAAATTCCAAAGATCTTCAAAAGAACGCCTTTTGTCTTCAAAACATCTCTCATTCCTTTCCAGCCAAAGACACCACATTAAACACAAAGGAACCATTCTTCATCTGGCAGCTACACATTTCCTTCCCTCAAAACCACGCCAACATGCAAGAAGATCCACAACTTCCTTAGGCATCACCCAATATAAACCTGTCCGACTAAAAACCTCATTCCACAAAGACTTTGCCACCAAAAACCCAATATTCAAAGGAAAAGTACCACCAGCCCCTTCCCTCAATGCCTCGAAATATCTCGTATGGCACTGCTCCAAGCAGCAGTCTGAATAATTTATATTCACCATACAATTGAACCTTAGCGGAAGTGTTTGAATAGAAGAAACCAAATATTCTCATTTCCATCTTGTCCTACCATCAGAAATCTTGAGTTCCAATAAAAATTGTGATATAAACAGTTCATATGTTCTCCTATTTTGGAAGTAATAAAAAATTTTATTTAAAAAAAAAAAGGCATAACCCAGTGTAATGGTGACCCCAAGGAAGGCCCAAGCCAGGTTTGAACTTTGAACCCATGCTTCAAAAGGGCTAGTCAATATTACAACTGAAGTTCCTGGAAATCATTATAAAGAGTTTTAACTTCTTTCTCACGAGCAATGTGGGACACCATTCACTGCCTCCCTCAAATCCCTATTATGTCGTCATCAAATCATTTTAATGTATAAACTCAAATCCCACACTTCTTGTTACCTTTGACATTGATACCATTTGTAATAATTCAAGGAAGGCCAAAGCCACACCTGGGTGCATACTCCAAAATGACTAGTCAACATTACAATTGGAATGAAGTACTTGTAATATTACAAAGGGCATGAACTTCTAGCTCCCAAACAATTTGAGATCTCATTCACCACCTTCCTATACACAATCCAGGTTATGAGACCCTCAAAGCTTGACCAGTATTCCATGTAAGCCATCCACGAAAGTGAAAAGACATATAGGGATGATTAATTCCAAAAAGCCCTTTGCACACCATAAAAACGCATAAAACCATCAACCACACTAGATATTTGGATACAAGATATCATCAAGACGATACTCACTTGGCACACATCAACAATTATAGAATCGTTCCGAGCAATATGATTCGCCCAGTACTCATCAGCAACTTCTTCATCAGGTCGTCCATCAGCATCCTTGGACTTTATATAGGGTTTGTGTTTGACACGATTCAAATCTTCATGAAGACCATCTAGTAGGAATGCTAAAAGTTCCTGACAAAATAACAAACCATTTTAAAGATGCAAATTGCATGGATACCATTAAATGAATAAAAGCTACACGGCAAGCACAAAACCTGAGAGTCATGCTGATTGTATCCACTAAATTGAGGTGCAAAGCGAGCAAGCTTCGCTTTAAAGGATCGGGGGGCAACTGGCATTCTCCCAGGTGCCCATAGCTTCCGAAGTAATTCACCAAATGCTAAAGCTAGTTCACCCTACAAAATGACCATTTCAATAATTATAATAATAACATAATAGTAATACTCATATATTTGAATATCAATAATGTATATACCAGAAACAAGTGCGCCAAAAACTAGCAATCAACAAAGAATAGTATAAGAAACATCAGTAAGAAATAAAACACCCCGGATTTAGTACGAGAGAGTGGTGAATGGGATCCTACAATGTGTAAGGAAGGGAAGTTCTTGTGGTTTCTACTGAATACAAGGGACTCCAATTGTAATCTTGACTAGTCTTTTTTTAGTATAAGCATAAATATGGTTTTATATTTTCCTTGGGCTGTTACAAATGATATTAGAGCCATGTTCCCAACCAGAAGAGTGGAATTTGGGTTATGCCACTTACAATGGGATGGCTTAACAAAGATGTGAAGGATTTAAAGAGAGGGGGGGGGAGGGGGGGGGGGGGNCGAGATCCCACATTGTCTAGAAGAGAACTTCATTCATTTTAAAATAGTTATGATGGGCTCCACTTGGAATATAAACCAAGATATGAATTGGGCTATCCTTAGGTGCTTAGAAAGTTGAAATACCCTGGAGTTCACATAAGAGTGGTGAATAAGGTTCTACATCACTTGAGAGGGAGTCGCTTTTGGGATTTATAAAGATTCCAAGAGGCTTTAATTTACAAATTCTAATACCATTTGTACGACAAGGAAGTTGAACCTCACATAGTGGCTTGTACTCTAAAAGAACTAGTGAAAGTGCTGCACAGAGAAGAAAAAGAAGACCACAAAAGATGGGATGAAGTGTCATAAATTGGCACTCAAGTAAAAAAAGGATAAAGCCAAATGTAGAGTAGCGAGGAACAGGTATTTTTACAGCTGAACCCAGTTGTAGGATAGCTATATCAAATAGTTGAACCCGCAAACACGCTAGTTGCTTTCCATCAGAACCATTACGCAGAATGAACCTCAAATTTGGAAGTTAGCCATCCTCCTTGTGCTTGATTAAGAATGAAGTAAACCCAAGCATTCAGTGTTTATGAGCTGTGTAATAAGCCTTAAAAGGTATTTGACCAAAAAAATGCATCAATCATATTTAAAAGGGTGGACATAAGGTTTATCTATTAAAAAATGTGGATATATGGTATAAGGTCTCACTAGAACAATACCACCATACACCAGCCTCCATGACCTAGTTTTATTCAATAACGAAAATCAATAACATGGAAGGAGGACCATCTGGAGAATAAAGATGTATAGAGGTATTACTCTAACAACAAAAATTTCACTCAATTGAGAAATAAAACTAGATCTCAAATGCAGATCAGGATTTTGCAAAGAGCAACAAAGGCAACTTGGAGACCATAATGTATTCAACTATTCTTGAAAAATAACAGGCACTACAAACTTATCCAAGAAATTCAACAAAAAAAAATGATTTTAGGCATCAAATTTCATATAAAATCTCAAAGGACATTAAAATCACGCTTTGACAAAAATATTAAAGGTTTCACATATTATAAACATATTTGATACTTACCACCATGCCCAAAGGGTTCTGCCAGTTAATCTCTTGATGATAATCTTCCCGAAAATATGTAGCAAACTCTGGTGTGTGAACAAGGCACTGGATTGAACTGTTCATAAAACAAGTGTTCCCAAGGTTCAACAACCCAGTCAAACCACCAGTAGCACCCCTTGTACTAACGCTGCTGGTTCCATAAGCATTTTCAACCTCTCTGACCAGAGAAGTCAGGTTCTGATTCTGTGGCAGCTCTATAATGTTGCTTCTAGATGCACCCTTACTTGCTGACCAGCCTCCTGCAATTGATAAACTTGACTTAGAAGGCTCTATAAGAAAAGAAGTAGCTTCCCTCTGCGAAGATCCATTGTCCTGAACAGAAGTCATGGAACCAGCCAGTGCAGTACCATTCACATGGTTAAGGACCTCCACCAGAATCTGTTTTAATTGATTAAAGAACAAAACAAAAAATAAATGTCAAAAACCCGAAAATGTACCAGGTAAAATCAAGATGAGGGAGGCCATCATCAAATTAGACCCAGAAAGAAATGAGCCAAAAGATTTATACGAGGGGGAGAGCATTTCATCCTTTAATGTAAGTGACATTTTCAAATTTGCATGTTTACATGTTTTTTTATGGGTAAGCAATCATTTTATTCATAAAGGCAAGGCAAATATGTATGTTTACATGTATTACATTGCTGTCATTATTTATATGCTGGTGCCAGTAGAGCATGTGTGAGTGTGTAAATGAACCTAGTTAAACAGAGTGTTGATATGTTAAAAGCAATGATGCAAGCCGTTTTCACATTCAACAGGATGTGGCTTGAATATCAAATATGCTGAGCACCATAACACACGTGGCAACTGAGCTTATACCAGTTATACTCCTGTTAGTTTAACATGACCGTCAACAGCAATTATTGAAGTTTTCTTTCCCTTCTTTAATAAGAATGTCAGCATTTTTGTTTTTTAAAAGTAGAAGATTTTATTCATAACGGAAAAGTACGCATAACGCAGGAAGTATATAACATAAGAATGTCAGCATCTTAGAGTCTTATCAGTGAATAAATGCATATCGAATACTGTAACTTAGTTTCTCTCATTTTTCTTTTCCTTCTTTTTCTGTATTATCGGTGCAGGGGATTCGACATAAACACTTTTTAGAAGCTGGCACAAATATATTCTGTACAAGCCATAAAAAAATAAAGTAATAAAATAAAATTCCAAAGACAGTAAAAGATGACCAAGCCCTACAGGCATCTAAACAGAATGTTCTTTTAGTTTGACAGAATGCATATCCACTAAATAGCCAATTGTTTAACAATCATCTCTCCTATCACCCAAGCCCTACAGGTATCCAAACAGAATGTCCTTTTAGGTGAGGTTTGGATAGTGAGATAAGATGAGTTAAAATGAAAGTTGAATAAAATATTGTTAGAATATTATTTTTTAATATTATTATTGTTTTGGAATTTGAAAAAGTTGAATTGTTTATTATATTTTGTGGGGGAATTTGAGAAAGTTATAATGATTAGATGAGTTGAGATCAACTCTAAATCCAAACGGGGCCTTAGTTTTTTTATCAGTAGAATTTTCTTTTAGTTTAAAGGATGCATATCCACTAGATGGCCACTTGTTTAACAACCATCTTTCCTCTCATCTCAACATCCATCTTTACCCCTATCCAAAACGATTATATTTATATCATTCCAAAAAGATCGTAAAACTATTTTTAAGTAGTCTTCCACAATAATGCCTTTATCAGACCATACTGCGATCATATCACCTACAATTTCCCCAACAAGGGAAAACATTATTTATGACATCTCAACCACCACGAATATGACCACTGGCCCTCAGAGTCACGTTGACTACATGGCTAATGTTAATGTAAAAACAATATGTAGGAATTTTCTTGTGACAAAAATTAGTCCAATTGAATTGTAAATATGTTGGGTAGAGTAAAAATTGCAAATTCGCAAGACCTGATGAGATTGACCTAGGCAGAGTAAATCAGCCATAATTTTTTACTCTTATATTGGATTTAGGTGATCTTCGTGGCGTTAGAAAGCTACATCAATTATATGCAAATTCATGTTTCATACAGATCTTCAAATTCCAACGTTTATTGGGTAGAAAAAGCTCGACAATGACTCGACTGAAAAAACTGGACAAAAAATTCGCTCGACAATTCCCTCTGCAAAAATCCCGAGAAAGACTTTTTCACTAGAGTTTGGACTCTCTCAGTGGCCTACACAAACCCTAAGTATATATAGAATAATATGCATGACTTTTAAGGCATGGAGAGAGGCCAGTGTTGTCATATTCATTGTATTCTTGAAAGAAAACCCTAAGAAGATCTATTGAGTGTTCAAGATTGATTATCTCTTGATAAATAGACCTCCATCATATTGTACTCATGTTCGTGTTGAGTCCATTGGTATGGACGTGTTCGTTGGCCAAAAGGATTCCAAAGCTGCCTAGTTTCAGAGATCGAGTTGGTGCTCGTGGTGAATATAGAAAGGCAGATACTCCGCAGCTGCCAAGGTGCAAAGATCGAGTGGGATACTAGTGGTGTTGTAAGCCAAATTTAGTTACTTCAAGAATATTGTAAGTTTCAAATCGGTTGTAACAAACTAAATTTCTATAATGGATTTTAGGTAGTGGCTTAAACCCGGAGTGATTTTACATACTAAACATAAATATCTTTCCCTCTCATTTCTTTTCATAACAGAACCTCTATGACCAAACGAAATTATGGGCTAGATATCCACTGTTGAACTCCACGAGAAAAATTGCTCGTGAATTTTGAATTCTCTAAATAACAATAGACTACCCACTTCTAAAAGACTTTTTGTTGGATCAATCTATCTACATCTAAAGATGATTCACACAACATAGACCGTGACTTGAGAAATTAAAT
>QEOT01004352.1:274438-289598 GCA_003123785.1 Pterocarya stenoptera
TTTTTTTTTTTTTTTTAAATTTTAAAAGCATATGTAGACTGAAAATACTATTTCTACAAGGTTTTATATATATATATGTATATATTCATTTGGTACCTTTGTTTTGCCCTTTTGGCCAATAACTCATTAATTTTATGAGACATAAAGATATTTTTAAGAAAATATGCTTGTAAGGGGATTTTCCCCACTTCATAAGCCCACTGAGTCTCGGTGGACTTATGGGACAAGATGCATATAAGGAAAAGTAATCAAGTGGCTTATGGGACAGACCTGTCTAACATCGCTCAGCCATACTCTGGTCATGGAGACTTGTACAAAGCATAACGGGAAATACGGAGAATCCTCAATCCCTTAACATGGAAACATTGATGGATTACCAAAGATAAAGTAAGGTCAGAAAACCATACCGCATTAAAGACGCTACTATCCGAGTTACACACCACATTAATGACGTTGTCGCAAAGTCACGCCGCATTAAATGATTCTGACAAAAGGAACAATACTAAGGGCATGAACTCCATGGAAACAAACACAATTTGTCTCCTCTCCAAACCACTATATAAATAGTAACTCACAGGTACGAGAAATTCTATTTAATTCCTAGACTCTCTTACTTATTTACAAACTTCTAAGAAGATTTATTGACTTTGACATTGTAGATTCATTGGCCCTAAGATCACCCTCTCTCAATTACCTTCTTTTCTATTTTTGCAGGCCTAAGTTTTGAACACCTGAGTTATTGGAACATAGTCTAAAGACGTACAAAACACGATTTTAACAATTCATTTACCAATTTACCCACCACGAACTCAGGAAAGGCTCTGTGTCCTGAGAAAGTCTCCCGATACATTTTTTATATTTTATATTTTTTTTACTTAGTAATTTTAAAAGTAATTTTTAACGATGTTATGATTTTTTTTAAAATGTTTTAGATTGTTAAAAATATGTAGAAAAAAAGCATAAAACAAAAAAGATGAATTACACTAATCGAGATCCAAAATCGGTGGTTGTAGTACCACCCTTCAATTTCGGACCCATAACTACAGGTATGTTTCACTTTGTACGTACCCTTAATTCAAATCTAGCTGTTATTTTTTTTTCAAGTAAGAATAAGGCCTGAAAACACCATATTGGTCGCGGTTTCAAAGAAAAGGTTATAATCATTACTCAAACTACATCCACAAACCAGAAAAAAAATAATTCAACTTAAGAAGCATTAAAAAATCAACAAAACAAATACCCTTTCACGAAACTAACAGACAAATATCAAACAACCCAAAGATTCTAGCATCCAATAAAGGAAAATTAATAATAATGTGCAGATTACAAATTTTTATTGCTAATGTGTAGATTTAAAACCAGGGACCCTTTGTTTTCCGGGAGATACTTTTTGGTGGCTTCTGCAATTTTTAATATTCGCTCACTAGTGACATACGAGGCATTAGAAGTAGCAACCTCTTCCTTGACATCATAATCAACCACGGTTTTGATTATAGATAAATCATCATCCTTCTCAATAATTTCGAAACGAACATGAGAATAAGTAAATCCAAGTACTTGTAGTTTAGGAATAATGGGGTTACATTCGGATCCTCTGAAAGCCCTTGACTTTCAACCAAAAGATTGTTATCTTCTAGAAACGTTTAGTCTGGCACAAAATAAGAGGTGTTGGTAGATAAAAACAGGGAAACTTCAAGCGCAAAGAGAGAGAGAGAGAGAGAGAGAGAGAGAGAGAGAGAGAGAGAGAGGAGAGATTTGGTTTTAGAAACTGGAGTTTGAACTTCTGTCACTGTTGGTCGCAAGGTAGGAGAAAAAGAGGCGTGGATATTACAAGCTGGTCCCTCATTTTTCTGAATATTCACCCAACTATCCAATAAACATATCCTGGAATCAGTTTTTCTAAAGAGTTAATATTTGCATCCGCCACTGTTTCAACTCACACATCACACACTATTGTAAATTTGACCAAAATACCCTCTTAATAAATACTACTTTACTTTCCTTTCCTTTCACATTTCAAACTCTTCTGAATATTGAGTAGAGAGATAGAGAAGGTGAGGGATGAGAGAGAGAGCTCTGCTATGAGAGAGAGACGCGATGAGAGAGAGAGACCGAGATGAGAGAGAGAGACTGAGAGGGATGAGAGAGAAAATGTTGTTGAGAGAGAGAGACCAAGAGGGATGAGAGAGAGAGACCGAAAGAGAGGACACTGTTGAGAGAGAGAGATGAGAGAGAAAATACTGTTGAGAGAGAGACCGAGAGGGATTTTTATTTGAATCAAAACGCACGGTTGAAAACAGCCACATAAAGTGTGTGTTGTGTGGGATGCTACAGTTGTGGATCCCTATCAATACTCTTTTCTAAATGCAGCCACAATGGAAAACCGTTGGGGAATCGACTCGTGTTATTATGTCATGTCAGCCGATGTATTATTAAAAAATAAAATAATAAAAACAACCAGACGAAAAATAAGAAGACAAAGAAATACTAAAAAAAAGTCTGAGAGAGTGCCATCGCGCATTGTGGGTAGGACTGATCCAAATTGAAACTAACAATCTGATCCGCCAATAGCCCAATAAAGTGCATAAAAATGTAGTGAAATTTTCGCAAATACTCTATTTGGTTTGCAGGAAAAAGTAGGAAAGAAAAGAAAACTAATAAACTTTGAATCTTAAATCATTATCACATTTAGATTTCACAAGACAAACAATTCGACTCCTTATGCAATTATTTAGTTAGCTAACCGGTCATTGTCATTCCTTGGCACCCATGAGTAAAATCCAAATTTGCTCAAACTTTTGCAAACTGGTGATAATTCAATTCCAACTTCAAAATATGTTTAAGAAAATTAAAGAAATAGATAAAGCCACCTATAAGTCTAAGATTTTGAAGGAAACTCGAATGTAAGTTCAGAATCGACACCTCTGCTCTTGAAAGCAGATGACCATACTTGGATATTCACAAAATACAAGTTCTTTAGCCCAAAATAATTCAAGCTTTCAGGTCAATCTAGTTTAGATGAACACTTCCGACCAAAAAGAGAGAGGACGAAAGAGAAGCACGAAGTAAACGCAAACTCAAACTCTGATACGCGGAATAGAATTGCACATGAATAACGCCTTTTCAGATCTAAAAGAGGTAAGAAGCTGAAACCGAAACAGAGAAGCATTGCGCTAGGGTTTTGAGGAAACGATGTCGTTTCCATTTAATGCCACGTGGGACACGGTTACGCCATGGTTGCCTCCAATATTTAATGCCACGTGGGACGCTGTTGAGAGAGAGAGAGATGAGAGAGAAAATGCTGTTGAGAGAGAGACCGAGAGGGATTTTTATTTGAATAAAAACACCCAGTTAAAAAACAGCCACGTAAAGTGTGTGTTGTGTGGGATGCTACATTTGTGGATCCCTATCAATACTCTTTTCTAAATGCAACCACAGTGGAAACCGTTGGAGAATCGACTCATGTGTTATTATGTCACGTCAGCCGATGTATTATTAAAAAATAAAATAATAAAAACAACCTGATGAAAAATAAGAAGACAAAGAAATACTAAAGAAGAGTCTGAGAGAGTGCCATCGCGCATTGTGGGTAGGACTAATCCAAATTGAAACTAACAATCTGATCCGCCAATAGCCCAATAAAGTGCATAAAAATGTAGTGAAATTTTCGCAAATGCTCTATTTGGTTTGCAGGAAAAAGTAGGAAATAAAAGAAAACTAATAAACTTTGAATCTTAAATCATTATCACATTTAGATTTCACAAGACAAACAATTCGACTCCTTATGCAATTATTTAGTTAGCTTACGGGTCATTGTCATTCCTTGGCACCCATGAGTAAAATCCAAATTTGCTCAAACTTTTGCAAACTGGTGATAATTCAATTCCAACTTCAAAATATGTTTAAGAAAATTAAAGAAATAGATAAAGCCACCTATAATTCTAAGATTTTGAAGGAAACTGGAATGTAAGATCAAAATCGACACCTCTGCTCTTGAAAGCAGATGACCATACTTGGATATTCACAAAATACAGGTTCTTTAGCCCAAAATAATTCAAGCTTTCAGATCAATCTAGTTTAGATGAACACTTTCGACCAAAAAGAGAGAGGACGAAAGAGAAGCACGAAGTAAACGCAAACTCAAACTCTGATACGCGTAATAGAATTGCACATGAATAACGCCTTTTCAGATTTGAAAGAGGCAAGAAGCTGAAATCGAAACAGAGAAGCATTGCGCTAGGGTTTTGAGGAAACGATGCCGTTTCCATTTAATGCCACTTGGGACGCGGTTATGCCATAGTTGCCTTCAATATTTTTCTTCCGAAATAGGTATTTCAGCCAAAAGACAAGAATCCAACTGGAATGAACTAAAACAAATAAAAAAGATCGAAATTTGACCCAAAGCGGAATATTTAACTAAATTGTGTCAGTTACTATTTTGGACAGAAAATTATGATCATTCCGGTCAAAAAGGAACGAAATTAAGAATATCGCTACAAACACCACAATACTGGATTTCCAAGCTGCCGATCTACAAAAAATAAGAAATAGTGTCGAAAACTAATAGACAAGTGTGGCTTGTGTGCCGCACAAAGTGGCATATGGGCCCCTTGCACCGCCCACTACCAAAAGCTCCAACTACCAAATGCACCACTACATCAAATTGATGAGCCTCGTGTCTTCAACATCTGGCTATCTACATCTTTCCACAACCAGCGCATGGGCCTAACATGCCAATACAGTTCCACACACTCTTTGAACACTCGCAAAATTGTGATTATGTCGTTCCTTCATTCTCACCTATCTTAAAGCTTTCTTTAAAACATAAGGTTAACGTACTCTCCTATCCAAGTATGTGGAATAAAAGACAGAGACCCCTCTTCAGTCGCAACAATTGGCCTAGATATGATGCAACCCCCATCTACAGCAACCTCTCACGGCTGCAGTAGAAATCATTGGCAAACCTTTTTTGAGGATGCATACAAAAACTACCTTCATGATTGGTCCTCTCTTAAACCATTCCAAAATCTATTGACCAAGAGAGCATAGGATTTGGGCTACTCCATTGGTCCTGAATTTCCCTCCCCATAATTTTTTTACACTTCTTTCATTGTATTAGTGAGTTTTGGAGTGGTCCCCAAATCCCATCTATTGTACTTTTGATTGTTATTGTAATAAAAGGATGGTATTACGTCCACCGTTAGGCATAATTGATTTTTTTTGTTATTTTTGTTTTATATTTTTTTAACACTTTTAAATATTTTTAAAAAAAATAAAAAATCATAATATTATTAAAAAAAAAAATTTCTTAATCACTAAATAAAAAGATAAAGAAAAAAGATAAAGAAAAACTTTCATCGGTAACACCAAGTAATAATAATGAGTAATAAGAGTATCATTTTCCTTGAAATGAAATCAATGTGATCAACAAAATAAATGCAGACTAAAATGCCTATAATTATATTTAGATGCGTACGTTTGATTAGAAATTAACCTCTCTCTTTTTTTTCTTTTTCTTTTTTTAATCTTCGTATTGGTAAACAAAATCCTGCTTATTTGACGTGAAAGTTGTCTTATTAATGTAAAAATATTTTGATCTTTCGTTGTTATTTTGTGTCACCATCATTACATCATCTCCTATTTTAAAGACTCTATATAAATAGGAATTTGATTTTGAGACTTGAGTTCATCTCTACAACTTGCTTAAAGATCACTATGGCGCTAAGAGTTTTTGTACCAGATCGCATGAACCCTGATCTCTAAATAGGAGAACCACATTTGAATTCCACCCTTATAAAAAAAAAAAATTTAAAAAAATTCACTATGCTAATTCTTAAAATTAATTTTTGTTATTTAATTTATTGGCTTATAAAAGGGAAATTAGTTTCAGAGCAGCCCGGTGATCTGCACAAAGGCGGGCTTGGTTGTGTGGTGGGTCATGGCTCGTGGGGGTATTGTCCAAAAACAGAGGTGGGCCTGTCCTCGTTGTTGCTGAGCCTTGTCCCTTAGCTTTTAACTGGAGAAGCGAGGCCCTTAAGACAGCTGACTCTTTAAACAAAGTCAAAGTCCTCAAACCCAGTTGTGGCGGTTGCGAGTCGCGACTCTCTCTTTGAATGTCTTTGGTCCTAACGCCATCGTCACCCACTCCCCTACCTACCCTCCGCTCTTGCGTTTGACTATCGATTCTGAATCTCTCTCCCCTCCCCATGGCAGCTTCGATTTCTAGCTCACACTACGGTCCTATACAAAACCTCCGAGGGGATTTTCCCATCCGAAAAAGCAGGCTTTTCTGGCCTCGCCACTCTTTCCAATTCAGGACAGCAAGAACCAAACTTCCGTGGCCGCTGTCAATGGTTGTGAAGGGAAATAAAGGAAGAATTTTGCCACCGTGTAGCTACCCGGGGAGTGAGGTTGGGAATGTTGAAGAGAGCAATATTTCAGTGGAGGACCAGCAGAGGGTACGGTGGTTTCGCGAGGCGTGTTCGTACCTCTGCGCCCAAAAGGGCTGTACGTTCGTTGTGCAAATTTCTGGTCAAATTCTCACCAGTCCTTTCTTGGATTCTATTCTCAAGGCATGTCCTCTGTTTTCTCAAAATAACTTTTTTTTTTTTTCAAAATATTTTAGTATGTGTTTGGTTAGTGAGAAAAATGCATCAAAACAAGACGTAAAGGAATTGGGTTTTAGGGTCTTTTGAGGATTTCCAGTACATAATGAATACTGCATTTGAGTTTTATGGGACGCATCAGTCTCTATGTGATTAGGTTGTAAACTAAACAGAGACGGAGGGTGTTTGCGAGAGAGAGTATCTCTAATTCGAGCTAGCGTGGTGGGCGGTATAAATATATCTTAACTATGTTCACACTTTTATAGCATAAATATATCCGTATGCAGGATATTGCCTGTCTTCATCATCTGGGGATAAAATTTGTGATTGTTCCAGAGACCACTGTGAAGATTAACATGCTTTTGAAGCAGAGAGGTCAGTGAAGACCTTGTTGCTTTTGAAACTTCATGCCTCTTGGTGTATATGTTCCATTTTGAGCCTCAAAAGTTACAGTTTTCCAATAGAATGATTCCATTCTGTCGCTAAGAAAAAAGAACGATATCATTCTTTCTTTCAGTTTAAAGATCTTCTGTTAATGCTTATTTATTATAAAGGTATAAATTACCTGCTTCTGATGTTTTGTTCCCAGTTACACGAAATGTTAGATGGTGGCTCACCTGGAGTATACTCCTTGCAGGAAGCAGTCCTAGGTTTGTTGGTGAACACAGGATCACCGACTCTGAGGCTTTGACAGCAGCAATTGAGGCCGCAGGGGGGGTTCGTATGATGCTAGAGGCAAAACTTTCTCCTGGCCCCTCTATATACAATGTCCGTCGCCATGGCGATGGCAGTCGATGGCATGAAGTTGGTGTCAGTGTTGACAGTGGTAACTTTCTTGGGGCTAAAGTAAGAAAGTTTACCTTTTATTTAACCTCTTCAGAGAATCATCTACAATAACCATTTTTGTTAAGGAATATGTGGCCGCCTGAGCTTCTTTATTTGGGATGTGGGTTTCCTGTCATTATTACTCTATTTCCGTTTGCCTGAGGCTTGCTATATATGTTTGCAGAGAAAAGGAGTTGTCAAGGGTGTTGATTATGGGGCAACAGGTGAAGTTAAGAAAGTCGATGTGTCACGTATGCGTGAAAGGCTTGATGCTGGTTGTATAGTTCTATTAAGCAACCTGGGCCATTCCAGTGCTGGAGAAGTTTTAAATTGCAAGTATGATGTATAGCATTTGGTAGTTATCTTTGGCTATCACAATTATTAGCTGAATACGTATTATTTTCTTCTTCTTTTGATTGGCACTGAGTGTCCGAGAACAAAGTTCCGGCTAACCCCAAGGGTGCAAGGGCCCTCGGCAAGGAGTTTCCCGCAAGTGCATCTTGGGTAATTCAAGGGGAAGTTCCCCCAGTCCGATGGCCCCTATAAATTGTTTGCATGCAAGAGGAATCGAACCTTAGACCTGGATAGAGCATACCACTAAGACCAAGGCCTTTACGATTTGATAAGTAACTAAATTTTATACTTTTATTAAAGAACCTAAGGGTGCAACCCAAGTACACAGAGTATACAAGAGAGCACTCGACCAAAGAGAAGAAGGAAAACAAAAACTCATAAATTCAAGATATTTATTAAAACCAGAACTGTTCTGTGATGAAATCCTAACCAGAACTGTTCAAACTGATTTGTTTTTTCACGGGCTTTTTGGGTCATTAGGGGCTTTTTGAGTATTTTGGGCAAGGGGTTTTCTTGTATACATTCAGTGTATTGGTTTCTCCTTTTGATATATATAATATTTTTACTTATAAAAAAAAAAAAAAAAGTGTTCAAACTTATTCTAGTATTTGAATCTTTGTTTCATCTGATACTTAAATGTCATAGTAAGGGCCTGGTCTCGGAAAACATGAATCTTTGTTTCTTTTGGTTGTTAGAATCTAGCCATATAAAGTATATTCTATATGAGGCTCTTTAACAGAATCATTTAAAATTGAGTCAAACCCCCTCCACTCACACGCACGCACGCGCACACAAACACAAAGCAGTTAAAATTTGCCTGAAAAAGGCTTAAAGCCTGTTCAGTGATTACCAATGCATGCTTTTAAAAATTGCAGCACATATGAAGTTGCAGCAGCTTGCGCATTAGCCATTGGAGCAGACAAGCTTATTTGTATCATAGATGGTCAAATTCTTGATGAGAACGAGCGTCTTATTCGCTTCTTGACTATTCAAGAAGCAGAAATGCTGATTGATAAACGGGCTAAACAAAATGAGATAGCTTCCAACTGTGTGAAAGATGTTGGCAAAGAGGATCTCAATTCCAGTCACAATGATCCCAATGGGGCTGTCCATTGTCACCTGAATGCAAAGGTTTCTGGTAAAAGGCGAAACGTAACCTTTCAAAATGGTGTTGGATTTGACAATGGGAATGGACTTTGGACTGGCGAACAGAGTTTTTCCATCGGAGGTCACGATCGGCGAGGCCGATTAAATGGTTACCTTTCAGAATTGGCAGCTGCAGCTTTTGTTTGCAGGGTAAATCCATGATAGATCCATTTTCTTTGCATCAACATCACTAGTGGCTTATCTATATGAAAACAAATATATATATATCTGCTGTGATGGAAGTTTCCTTAGGACTGATGACCTTATATATCATCTTCTTTTTTTTTAAAACTGGGATTTGTTAGAAAATCTCACATCAGATAGTTGTTTTAACGTTAAATTGATTCAACTTCTTTGTTGAATTAATCCCTAGGGGTTGGCTCAATTGGTAAAGGCCTTGGGCTAGAGGGTATGCTCCCCCAGGTCTAAAGTTCAAATCCCCTTGGGTACAAACAATCTCTAGGGGCCATCGGACTGGAGGATTGTCCCCTTGAATTACCCAAGTTGCACTTGCAGAAAACTCCTTATCGAGAGCTTGTACACCCCTAAGATTAGTCAGGATGCTGTTCCTAGACACCTGGTGCCAATAAAAAAGAAAAAACTTCTTTGTTGGCTTGCGGTTGAGTTTCCATACACCGCTGGTACATGGATACTATCTATTAATTCTGAAATGCCTCCATGGTCAAGTTTTATTTAGATAGTTTCAAAAAATATTTGTATCTGTCATGATCATTTTGGGAAGGGGGGAGGGGAGCAGGATAGAAGCATTTTGATTACTAATGTGAGTCTATTGATGGTTTACCAGGAATTAAATAGATGCAAGATTGAAAAACCCAATTATTATGGTAAATTCAGGAAACAAATTACAATTTTTATTAGTAAAATAATTACAAAATTCACAAATAGAACCTGGAAGTGGCCAGTCAAAAGCAGAATATGGAACCCTTTCTCAATTATGATCGGGTGGTATTTCACTTACCAAGAAGAAAAGGAGTAGGTAATTTTTCTGTGCTTTCCTGTTGCATCTATTTCTGTACCAACTGCTATTATAATTATTGGTATTTGTTTCAGACCAGAATGTTGCATTTATAACAGGTTAACCTTCATGTGCATTGCATGGAATCTAGTTTTTGTGAAAAATAGTTCATCAAATTCCCTACTCCTAGAAGGCCTCTTCACGTGATATTTGTCTCAATACTTTGAAGTTTCAACTGCTTTACATGTTGGCGTCAGGCACCCGCTAACATGATTTCTGCTTTATTGTCAGGCAGGTGTTAAAAGAGTTCATTTATTAGATGGCACTATAGATGGGGTTTTATCATTGGAATTGTTTACAAGAGATGGAATGGGAACCATGGTGGCTAGGTATGGTATCATCTCCTGAAAAACTTAAACTTTTCTACTTCGACGGCCTCGTTTGTTTTTGGAGATGAGATGAAATGATATGGGTTGAGATTAAAGTTAAAAAGTTGAATAAAGTATTGTTAGAATATATTTTTTAATATTATTTTTGTTTTTGGGATTTGAAAAAGTTGAATTGTTTATTTTATTTTGTATTAAGATTTGGTAAAGTTGTAATGATTATATTAGATTAGATGAGATGAGATGTTTTCTTAAAACAAACCAGGCCTTAATGTCCCATGTGGATTTATTATGTGGCAATGATCTGCAAGAAATGTTGTGCTCCTTAATGATAGGCATTATAGCTGTAGATACATATATATTACCAGGTTCATCAATCATTCCAATATTTTGTGAATAGGTTACTTTGCATCCAAGTGGACTTTTGAATGGCATTCTCAAAAGTCACCATGAGGCACTTTATTGTCATTTTGACTTTTGTTATGTTGTTTTATGAGAATTACTAGTTTCCACATCCTTTTTGAGTAATCTTTAGGCTTATGACCTTCCTTCACCTGAAGCCCTTGTGGATTTCATTCCTTGCAAACCTACTGCATCTCTTCTTTTCCATTTTTTTTGGTGCCCAGTTGGCACTTAAATGTCCAATCAGGAAACCTGTCTAACCTATATTTGCTAATCAGGTCATTTTCTTTCTCTCTTTTACTCAACTGGGCCTTCTTTCTCTAATCTAAGATTTCATTTCAATGATTCGCCCATAATAACTCGTTACCGTGAGCGAAAGACTCTTAAAATTAGAACTAGTGGGTAGAGTTCAAAGAAAGTTATTTGAAGTGATAAGTTGTCATAAGAAAAATTCTACTCATCATCCTCACACACCACACTTTTTTATTTTTTTTAATATTTTTTTCTCTTATTAAATGTCTAATATATGGATGATGAGTAGAATAATTCAATTAGTTTAAGAATAATAAAATCCAAAAAAATAAAATAAATAAAAATAAATGTGGTGTGGTATGTGGGGATGATGAGTAGCAAAACTCGTTGTTATAATGCTTGTGGGACTGTCCTTAGATAAGTATTTATTTGGTTTGAGTTGACTTTGTGGTCGGTGCTTACCTTGTAACTTATAGGTTGGTCACTTTCAGTGGCTTGTTGATAAATTATCCTTGTATGATTTGTTTAGTACTTGAGCCTTTTTAATGACTTTTATGCTTCTTTTTCTTGCTCATAGGCTGTAATTAGGTATTTCTCTCTTGTATACTACCTCTTGGGCTTTGCCTAATTATGAGGATCAATAAACATCAAGCATTAACCATTTTTAGTTTCACCTGCATGATTCTTATTGCCAATGAGTAAAACAAATTTACGAAATGAGAAGATTGTGTTTTATATGCGCAACACAAGTTGCACTACCACCTGTAAATGATCCCTTCTTCAGAAATTATACTCCAGATGGTTTGGAATCTGCCTTTAAGTATCTGCAATTGTCTTTTCTAGTTAGAATGATGCAATCATATTACCTATAACAAAAAATGGATGCAATCATATTGCTGATTTATACTTCATTATGCTGTTCTTCATCCCATTCACTAACTTGTGCATTTAATCCTGTAGTGACCTCTATGAAGGAACCCGGATGGCTAGGGTCGAAGATTTCTCTAGCATAAGACAAATAATGCAACCTTTGGAAGACTCTGGCATACTTGTTCTCCGGACTGATCAAGAGGTTTGTGCCCTTGCTCTTTCATAGGGGTAGGTTTGGATAATGAATTGAAATGAGATAAGATGAAATTTGAAAGTTGAATAAAATATTATTAAAATATTATTTTTTTAATATTATTTTTGTTTTGGAATTTGAAAAAGTTAAATTGTTTATTATATTTTGTATAGAAATTTAGAAAAGTTGTAATAATTAGATGAGATGAGATTAGGTGATGGGCTTTTTGTATCCGAACCTCCCCTTAATCAACAGGTCTGAGTAGCATTTGCTGATGTGGTTATTAATATTAACACTGAAAAACTGCCCTTGTTTGGTGTTAGTTTCATTTGAACTGGAAACATTATTCACTTGTTTTTGTGCTAGTAGCTTCTTGAAGCATTGGATTCCTTCGTTGTTGTGGAAAGAGATGGTCAGATAATTGCTTGTGCTGCTCTTTTTCCTTTCTTTGAGGAGAAGTGTGGAGAGGTTGCTGCTATTGCAGTTTCTCCTGATTGCCGTGGACAAGGACAAGGATACAAATTACTTGGTATGATTTTAATTTCCTTCTTACTGCAGTTTGGCAACATCTGATATGCGTACCCATAGATTACTATTAGTGTTTTTCTGTTCAATATTTTGCGCCTTGTTCTGACAGAAACTGAGTGAGGAGTAATAAATAACATAGCAGAATCATTCATTATGAGAACTCTTTGGAAGGGTGATTATATTATGAACATGGTTATAATGTGCTCCAAACCAATGTTGTAGTAGATTCACATACAAAAGAAAAAAACAAAATCTTTAATGGTTGACATCAAGAGCTTCTGTTCAATTATATGAATTCAGAAAATCTTATTGGTGGTTTTTCCTAATTTTTTTAATGAAATAATTACCTGTTTGTTGCTTCTGGCCTTTGTTCTGCAATTTTATAACTGGAGCAAATGACTGCAGATTACATCGAGAAGAAGGCATCCTCCCTTGGATTGGAGATGCTTTTCCTGCTTACAACAAGAACAGCAGATTGGTATGTTTGCACCCTCCTACGGCGTGAATTTGCAACCTCCTGCTGCTTTAAATAAATTTCGTAGATGTATGCTTACTGTATCAGATTGCAAGGGATTCAATAAAAAATATAGATATATAAATATAAAACACTGAAAGTAGATTGCTGGCTGAAAAATACAGTGGAGTATTTTGCCTTAGAGACCTTTCTCTTCTACATATATATAGTTTTATGAAAAGGCTGTGCCCCAAATTTTATTGATTAGCCCTTAATTGTGGTGGTAGAATACCATTACAAGTTAGAGATTTCAGCAGTCCCAAGAATCCAAAAACCAAAATTGGACGCTGTTTTGATGGCAGAGCTCGCTCGTTGGGAGAAATTAGAGTTTTTTCTTTCAAACTCTTTGTTTTTGGGCGAATACTCTTGTACTGAATGGGGATTCTTTAAATGTTTCCTTTTTAGACTTTGCTAGTTCCTAGTTTCATAGCTTGTATTTAGGTGTTTCTGCTTGTATACTTCCTGTGTACTTGGGCTATGCCTATCTATTTGCATTAATAAATTTCTTTTTACTTGAAAAAAAAAAAATAGCAACACAAACCAACCTGTGAATGAGAAATATGTTTGTGTTTTGTATTCAGTTTATTGTCATTACTGTTATTTTATGGCTTGGTGAACAGGGTAAAATGCTCGCTTTTGGAAAACTTATATCCACTTTTTGTTTTACAGGTTTGTGAGGCGTGGTTTTTCGGAATGTTCAATTGAGTCAATACCAGAAAAGAGGAGAAAAATGATCAATCTGTCCCGCAAATCCAAGTACTATACGAAGGAACTGCTACCTGATTCAAGTGGAATTACCGTTGATAGAGCAGTCCTTTGAAGTTACAACGCTGCAGCTTGAAAAATTAGTTTTAGTAGATCAGAAGTATGTCGCGGATGTCTTTCACATAATGCCGCATCAGATTTTTGATGTTGGCTATATTGGATTAATCTGCCATCCTGTGGAGGCATAATCGAAATTTTGTTCCGGGTTATGTTGAATAATAAGTATTGCAATTAGCCACTCATAAAAAAGAAAACAAGTATTGCAATTAACCACCTTTTTGTGCTCATTACAGAATGGCAAGTTGCTGATGGTATAATGAAAAGAAGATGGTGACCTCTGAATCCACCGTCTGATGTAAGGTCTATGAGAGGAAATGAATTGATAAGATTCTTACTTGAGACTTGAAAGAATAATGATGGTGATTCTAACATAACACTTGGATCATAGTATACTTCCATGCTCTACAACTGCATCAACAGTTGCTCATTTATCGACACATCCAATAACTCTCTCTTTTAATGGTTCTACTTATCTCTCAGTATTTAACGACTTGATGTTATGCTTATACATTCTGAAAGCAACAACCCTTTACAATCTCATACTCGAAAGTCGAAAGCGATGGTTAGCTCTCATGAGAACCTGGCTTGTAAGAAATTACATATATGTGATTAAGCTTAGCTTAAGAGATGCGGCACACTTTGATCATGACAGTGCTAGGCCGGTGGCTGTTCGAGTGCACGTACGGTATGAGTCATCAGAGTGCATGAATGACGCATTCTTACAATTCATAAAATATTAAAAACTGCCAAGATAGGTTGATCGTCGAGGGGACATAGATACAAGGATAGATTTCATATTGCAAGGTCTGTACCCAGCGGTCATACTAGGATACATTTATATTGCAAATCAACATGCTCATGATTCTGTATTTGAAGCGTTTTGGCTCTTGCCTGGTGTTAATTTCCTCCTTTTCACTGTAATATTTCACAGCCAGCCCAAAAAATTAAGGACATAAAAGACTTCTGGATCAAGAGTCAATACATCGGCGACTAAGTGCGGCATTTGCCTCTTTGAATAAAGCAATGAGGGGTAATGTATGCAATGCCATTATGCCGCTTACATTAGGGCCAGTAGCTACTAGCCGAGTGGCTTAAGGCAGTTAACGGCGATGACCAAAAGTACCTCAATGTATTAAAATCAACTTTCCGGCAATAATTTGTTCCGTAACTTCAAAATACATCGAGTCCGTAACCTTTGAGCAGATTCATATAGATTAGCACCAGCTCCTCTAATGCTGTGAGACGGTCACAAAAAGGCAGGGGGTGAGCAACTTTCCTGCGTAA
>QEOT01004356.1:21335-33626 GCA_003123785.1 Pterocarya stenoptera
ACCATATACATGTATGTATAAATCTCGAAATAAGTTCTAGCAATAACTGATCAGAAACCAAAACAAAAGTACCCTGTGCCCGTATTGACAGAATTATATATAAATGTGAGTGAAGCCTTCAAGGGCGGGGAAAAAAAAAAAAAAAGACACCATACCGGTGCCCGGTTGATAGCTCCAATGGTGGAGACGGCTGCAGCCATCGATATCCGAGATCGTACGGCTGTGATCTGGGGAGGGGGAGTTGCAGAGCGTGAAGAGAGCCGGAAGTAGACTGGAAGTTGATGCAGAGAGTTAGTGGTGGAGGAGATGATCAATAGTGGGTAATGATGAGGACTTATAGCAGTTCTTTGAGTGTACAGAAATTGATATCTTGAGGATTGGTTTTTGAACTCTTTAACGGCCACACAATCAAGATTGCCCTGGAGTACACGTGGCAAGCGTTAGGGTACTTGGAACATGAGTCTACCCTTTAAACTTCTTTCTTCTCCACTCAATGTCTGGCTTCCTTCATCACCACAAGGATATAAAAATAAAGTGGTATTTTCGAAAGAAAAAAAAAAAGAAGAAGATATAGATTGGGTGAAGAATATGTTTGTGATTTTCATGATTCTGGTTTCAATTATGTAGCAAAATGTGAGGTGAGTTTCATGGTTAGAGGGCTATTTTGGGTCCCATTTAGACGACGACCCCCCGGCTTGGAAGCTGCTAAGCTTGGAAAATGAAAAAGAAAATCTTAGTTCTTCAGTGGTGGTGGTATAGATCATGATATTTTAACCTTCCATTATCTGTTTTTAAAAAAATACATGCTTTGCTTGTAAGAAAATGAAAATAAATTTATAGTTTTGAATTTGAAATTCTGGTCAATAACGTTAGAAAAAAAAGGGTATATAGTATACTATTAAGAAATAATAGGTTAATATAAATATGAAGGTATTCTCGTTAGACAATCTCTTACATAAATTCGATTGATTATTTGTATACATGTTATCCCTAATTCCATGTGGTTACAGATTCAGTACAGCTCCTGGCCCATAACTCAGAATTTTCATAGCTTCTCTCTCTAAAAGTGAGGCCCTGAATCTCCAGAGCGGGAGGGGCCCAGCCCATGCTGAGTGCTTGGCTCTTAATCCTCATGGCTCTTGATGTTTTTATCGGCAGACCAATCAACACCCACAAATTCGTCAGTGCATGTCTTGAAAACTAGTTCTTTCTTCTGGCTATACGCAAACCTCCATATAATTTGGAACAAGAAAGAGGGAAACAACTATGACAGTGCAAGCAAGTCAAAATACTCAGAAGAGAAATCTTGAAAGTAAAAAAATCCTCTGCATCTAACAGGAAAATGAACTGATGAAGTGCTGAGAAGATGAAACAAAGGGAGGTACACAATAGTACATAGAAACTTCTGAAACTGCAATAGGGCAAAACCACACAGCATGTTGGTTCAATATAGCAGGTTAAAAGAAAATTTTATATACCACACTATTATCTCACTTTCGCTTTCATTTCACTATGTAAAATGTGACATGTTTATTATCATTAGATGATCCTTTATTGGATGGTAATAAATATATCAAATCTTACATGGTGCCTAATGGGATGAAAGTGTGGTGTACTGTATATAGGATTAATCGGTTTAAAATAATAAAAAGAAACTCGTGTCCTAAGAGGATAAGAATCCATCTTGTATGCCTATATGAAATTCTAGTTGATGACAGCAAATTTTGTAAGCACATAATAGCAAAGGGATTGCAGTCCAAGCCATCACCTATTGGCCAGCTAGTTTTTTCTGCTTAAACTATGGTATTTAGGTCCATGGGAATGCACAAGCAAACAACATTAATGTTAGAGTCGGCAAACCTAAAATTGAAAGATGGAACCAAGTGATAATTGATCCATGATAAAGAAAGGCACTTTCATCGTTAAACTCAAAAGCCGAAAAGCTCCCCTCCACCATCCCTCGAAAGTCTCCTGCTCATGCATATATTTCGGTCCAAAACAAAACACTTACAGTTCCGAAATGACAGAAAGTGAAGCTCATATTACTGCAAATGGCATGTTGTCCCAACCATCTCTCTCTCTCTCTCTGTGCGACACACACAAACAGACACTAGCCCAACTCTGCTTTACATCTAGAGCCATGAAGCATGCAGAAAAATAGAAGTTCGTGCACTTAGAAACTGTTGTTGACAGGTACGTGAGCCTCTCTCTTTGGGCTCGACAGCATTGCTGTTGGAGGCATTTAGTTCTATTGGGAAGACAGAGGGGGTCCGTCTTCACCACCGACCCAATGCACAAATTAAGGAATAATTCTACTTCTCATTTTCATACACTACAGATCATTTATTTTATTTTATTTTTCATTTTTTCTATAACAAATATATGATATATAGATGATAAATAGAACAACTAAATTAGTTTAATAAAAATAAAATAAAATAAAATAAAAAATAATTTTAAATATGTAAAATGTGTAATGTGAAATGACGAATAACATCCTACTAAATTAAGTGGCCAACAGCCAAACCTGATCTAGTGTTACCATTAAAATATGCCAATAAAGAACAATTAACGCCAGCGAGGATTTAAATAATGCATAATTATGGAGAATTAGTAACATCAAGACAAATAGCCGCCATGCGTCAGTGCACACAATATCCAATCCCCCTATTCGCACATACAACATTTAGCTAATTGGAGTAGAGACCCTGTTTTGAGCCGTAATTTACCAACCCTATCCTTTCTTTTGACTGAAAGCTCAAAGCATGAAAATTATGCTACAATTTGTCCCCCCTCTCTCATGATTTCTACATGCAATTACTGCCACGTGGATTTGTGGCTGCTGTGGAGGCAGAGTGAAAGGACCCAATAATCAGAAACCGAATAAACCTTTCATGGAGTTAAAATGAATTTACAACTAAAAATGTTAGCTTGCTCATTTAAAAGCTTCAATGAGATGTTAAATGAGTAAAATCCCCTTTTTATCTTTTCCTAATCATCCTTCTCTAAGGGGTGACGAACTTTCATCATCGTTGCCAAAAGGGAGAAATGGCCATTGTATTTGCTACGAAGAATGATTTCAATCAAAACACTCGTTTTCAAAAACTATTTTTTTTCTTGCATAGCACAACTTATGGTCATAATGATTAGGTATTCCATCACATAGTCTAGCCTTTAAGGCCACGAATGGTAAAGGTTGCCCAATTTAAGAATGAAGATGTAGGCCATCAAGGAGACCCAAAAGAAACATACTTTTAACCAAAAGTAAGAATGTCCTTTGGAGGCAACAAAACAAACTTCCAACTCTTGTAAATCATCGCTATAAAGAATAAATCTCGGCTACTCAAACAACCCAGTCTAATAGTTTGGTACTACTGAAAATCCAACTGACAGAAGTAAGGAAAAGCTTAGGACAATGACAGGGATTGGCTCTTCATGTGGAGCGTGCAAGTTCCTCAGGAGAAAGTGCACCAGTGAATGTGTGTTCGCTCCTTACTTTTGTTATGACCAAGCTGCATCCCACTTTGCAGCAGTGCACAAGGTGTTTGGTGCAAGTAACGTTTCAAAGCTATTACTACACCTACCAGTACACAACCGAAGTGTCGCGGCAACCACCATTGCTTATGAGGCACTGGCTAGGGTACGGGATCCCATATATGGTTGCGTTGCCGATATCTTTGCACTCCAACAACAGGTTTCCTGGCTGCTACTTCAACTTCTCCCCCAAAACCTGCAAAATTCACACTGAAGCTTGAATAATTAGCTAACCATAGCATACACTGTTTACCTGGCTTTTGCAGGTTGCCAACTTACAAGAGGAGATAGAGATCCTTGGGAACCAAATGGCTAATGCCGCAGTTGGTGTCAGCAGTTGTGGAAGCTCTCAAGCAAATACCAGCCCATATGATGGGTTACAATTCTCTTCGCAACATGATGACATGCACACACAATATTATCAAAACCAACAAGGTGCTCTACTTTCCTATACAGGAAGTTCGACTGCCAACAATGCCTCCTTTGATAGCCAGATGGATATACAGCTCCCTCCTTTATATGGATGGGAAAACCAAAACTTATTTGATGACTCTGTTCCAACTATCTTAGAGAGCCTCGTTGAGGAAATTAGCGAAGAGACTCCATGGTTGTACAAGAATATGAATGTCAAAACCTGCGCGGGTCCAATCTAAAAAAACCACGAATAGCTTTCGTGTAAACAGAAGGCTTGTGTTATATAAGGACTCCTTTCGGCTTCCTATGGTAACAGATTTTGTACCAGGCCTGATTTTGCAATTTAAATATGCGTATGACCTGGTTTTTGAGTTGTAGGCATAGTTTATTCTAGTTTAAGCCATACATAAACATCCTTCTCTTCTCTATGCTCGACCTCATACCTTCACTTCACAATCGATCGTAGTTGTCTGGAAATTATACTACAAATACCTTATGTGGGTCGTGAGAGACATGCAGATCACAGGTACAATAATTTTAGGACAAGTGCTTACATTGGTCACCGGCTTGAGTAATAAGAAACATTTAAATGAATAGAAACTGATTCAAGCCAGTGATTTAATCCCAGAAACAAGCCAAAGATCACACTAGACTTGATAAAACCTTACGATATTAACAGGAACCAAAGAGTACACGATTCACAAGCAACAAAGACCAACAAACAATTAAAACTGCATAACTAAATGAAACAAGCCACTTCAGGGGCTAAACAGAAAGATAAGAGAATGCCAGACTAATAGAGGAAATACGCGCACATACGCCCATATTAAAGTTAGTACACATGCTTTAATATATACATGTAAATCCAGAAAATCTTGCAACAAGTTAAATACACTGCCAATCATATTTTCGTCCATTCAACGTAAGTACTCTGGCTCTTGCCTATTCTGATTATCAATAAAAATATATATTTTTTAATCCATTCCAGATGGTCCGTATGAAATTAAAATAGGAAAAAGCTTGTCAATATATCATAATTAAAATTGACACCATTGAAATTTCTCCACAGGTCACCTATATTGTATTTTGTTACACACAGAGAGAGAGAGAGAGAGAGAGAACTATAATTCAGAGAAACACCATGCAATGACGGTAACTTCAATGCCCATTTCTGCAAGACCTTGTGTAGTCGCAAACAAAAACTAAAAGAAATTTGGCATCTCCGACATTTCTAGAAATCCCAATAAGACAAAAATCTGAATCATCCTGGTGACCTTTAAAACGCCATGCCTGCTGCCATTGAACGCTGTTGTTGATTAACAACAGAGAAGCACAGTATTAGTAAGCATTTAAAAAAGGAAGCTATCTTTAAAACTTCCTTTCCTTTCTTCTGATAAGTGCTATCTTTGAAACTAACAGTAAAAAACTAACCATCTCAAGAGCACCACTCTCTAGCATTCTGGAACATCCGTAACCAAGGACTAGGGCCTTTCTTGTCCACATTCCATTGCTTTGGGTACCAGGGAAACTGCCACATCAAGAAGCAACGTTCTGGATGAGGCATCATGGCAAGATGCCTTCCATCTGGAGAGCAAATGGCTGCAACCCCTAAAGGCGAGCCATTCAAATTGAAAGGGTAAGATTCCGTCACATTCCCATCATCATCACAATATCTAAGTGGAGCCAAGTCTGAGTGAAGCACATCATTCAATATGCCCTCATCAGGGAAAAATGCTCTTCCCTCACCATGAGCAGCCCATACACCCAAAGTACTACCTTCCATTCCTTTGAACATCATAGCAGGTGAGTCCTTTATTGACACACTTGTAAAGCGACATTCAAACCTTCCTGATTCGTTGTGAATAAACCTCGGCTGAGATGGATCCCCACCAGCACCAAGCACCCCGCCAACTTGGGGACCTGGGACCCACCCCAACAAAGCCATGAGCTGACACCCATTGCAAACACCGAGACTGAAAGTATCTGGCCGCTTGTAGAACTCCTGAAATTGATTTAGAAGGGGCTGATTGAATCGTATTGAAGCAGACCAACCTTTCGCAGAATCAAGCACATCAGCATAGCTAAAACCTCCAACAAACACAATCCCACGGAACTCATGCAGTGAAATGGTTCCTTTAAGCAAGTCAGACATTGTAACATCCCATGGTTCAAAACCAGCAGCATAGAATGCCGCAGACATTTCTCTGTCTCCATTGCTGCCTTCTTCTCGGATCACAGCTACTCTTGGTTTTGAAGTTGCATTCATGTATTTCTCGCTTGTGAAGGTAGGAGTAAAGAGCAATTCCCATGAAGGTTCATGCCTAAATTTCAAACCTTCTTTCTCTAAATCTACACAAGTAGGCAATCTTTGAAGCTTTTCCAGATGAAAACTGGTATCCTCCCACATGTCCCTAAGCAGTGAAGTTTTCTCATTCAAATGAGTTACTCCATCAACATTTAACTCTATCGAGGGATTTGCAGTAACTTGTCCAATGATCTCAGAAGAAACACCTAAACTGCTAAGCTTTCCTATTATAGTGTCCAAGCTGTTCTTGCTTACCTCAAGAATTAGACCGAGTTCTTCTGCAAAAAGTGTCTGCAAGAGGCTCTTCCCATTTGAAGTCAAGTCCAAAACAATGCCACAATTTCCAGCAAATGCCATCTCCAAGGCACAAACCAAAAGCCCCCCATCACTGATGTCATGACCGGCAGAGATTAATTCATCTCCGATAAGGTCCTGAATTCCTTCAAAAACCCTTTTAAAGTATTGAACATCCTCGAGATCAGGACATTCAATCCCAACTTGGTCAAAAACCTGAGCAAGAGCAGATCCACCTAAACGCCGCTTTCCCTTTGCCAAATCAACGTGTAGCAGAACGCCATCATCTCCTAGCTTCAAATCTGGGGTTACTGTCTTTGTTATGTCAGGACAAGTGGCATAGACACTGATTACAAGATTACCAGGAGCCTTCACAACTTCATCTGCAGCATGAGCGGCCATGGAAAGACTGTCCTTTCCTCCATCAATAGCAATACCAAGTTCAATCATAGCTTCTGAAAGGGCCATAGCAGCATCATACATGGCTGCTCCTTCCCCGTCAAGCTTTGCAGCATACATCCAATTACCACTCGCTTTAACATCAGAAAGAGAAGTGACCTTTGCCCAAACAAGATTTGTGAGTGCTTCCCCAACAGCCAACCTTGCCATAGCTTCTGGATCCAGCAGACCTTTAATTGGCTGCTCCCCAATGGCACATGCACCTCCTGTCAAATCAGTGTAAGTCTGAGCAATGACTGCAACATCAGAAAGAGTAATTTGCAAGGGACCCACAGTTTGCTGCTGCGCCACAAGACCAGTTACACATCTATCCACTTTTGTTGTCAAGAAACGTTTTGAACCAACTGATGGAAGTCTCAGTACCCTCTTCAAAGAATCCATTACTGTGACCCCAGGAGCAACATCAAGGGGCTCTCGCACATGAACCATCCGGAAAAACTCAAAGGACTTCTGAGGCATGTCACCAAGTACTTTCTCAAGCTCAAGATCCACAGCAGGAGGAGGGGGAGGGAGTCCACTTGAATGACATTTCTCAATAGCCAAGCTATCAACTAAAACAACACATCCCTTGCCATTTATTGCTCCAATAACAGCCATAGAAACCCTTTCTCTATCACAGATTGATTGTAACAGGTTGTGGCTTTCGGGCTTCACCAAGATAGCGTCTTGCTCCTGATATTCTGCACCCCAAATCTCTAATATAGACATCGTGTGGTCACCAACTACAACTTTTCTGATATCAATCTCAGCACCTTTGGGGTATATAATTTCCTTCACTACATTACAGTTCCCACCAGCCCCCTGATCATGAATGCTGATAATTGGGTTATGCTCCCCCATTTCAATGCAGGCACGAACAACGCGATACAACTTCTGTGCCATCTCAGCATCTCCACGCTGCACAGCATTAAAATCAAGCTCTGCGTCATTTTGGCCACTAACCATGCTTGATGCTGCTCCTCCACCCATTCCAATACGATACGCAGGACCCCCAATCTTTACAACCAACATCCCAATGTCAGGCTCTCCTTTAACTATATGGGTGTGATCAATCTGCCCTATACCTCCACTAAACATTATCGGCTTCAGCCATTCCCGTCTCTCCCCACTAGGGAGTCTCATTCCAAAAGTTCTAGTGTAGCCCTGAATTAAGGGTTCTCCAAATTTGTTCCCATAGTCTGATGCACCGTTACTAGCATCTATAAGGATTTGCAAAGGTGAAGCCAAGTTTGATGGGTATGTGAAGGATGGATCTTCCCATGGAGCATAAGACCCCTCCATGTTGAGATTCCCAACACAATAACCAGCTGTAGATGCAACCACAAAAGACCCCTTTCCTGTCGCATGAGTATCCCTGATGCGACCTCCTGCACCTGTCTCTGCACCAGGGTATGGTGCCACTGCACATGGGAAATTATGGGTCTCAGCTGTGAATAAAATATCAAGTTCACGTGCAGCTGTCTCTAATGGGCATGTTGAACCAGGATGAATGGGTCGCAATTGCTTCACATGGAACCCTTTGATAGCACTCGAGTTATCCTTAAACCCAATGACAGAATTATTTGGGTTAGCCAGCAAAGTGCTCTTCACGATCTGCATGAGAGTTCTACTCATGACCTGTCCATCAATAATCATCCTACCAGTAAAAAACCAGTGCCTGCTGTGCTCACTATTTGATTGTGCTATGTCAAACAATTCCACATTTGTTGGATTCCGCTTGATTTTCTCCCGAAAGAGCCGGGTGTAATACTTTAAATCTTGCTCATCAAACGCCAAGCCCATTTCCTGATTAATTTTTTCCAATGCTTTCCGGCCCTTCTCCATGATGGGTATATAGCGGACTTCCTCTGGAACCACATTGGTCTCAAATGATGCAAGCTTTTGGGTATAAACACACTCAGTCATCCGATCATGAACCATTGCAGCAAACTCATTAATCTGATGGTCTTGCAGGGCACCCTGGCTATGCAACAAGTATCTCCTTGACCGTTCCATGCGGGCCACCTCTGTCAATCCACATGCTCGACAAATCGATACAGCATTTGAAGACCAAGCTGTTGTAAAAGACAGCCGAGGCCCAACCTCAACTATAACTGTATTCAACCCCTCCCGCCTCTTCTTCTCAAGAAAGCTCTCTGTCCCCAAATTCTCAGGCTCATAAGTTTCCTGAAGAAGCCACTTGAGAACAGAAAGCTTTCCACTTGAAAGCCCAGAATCAAGCCCTATATTGAAGCACTGTTCAGTTCTCAAACCAACAATCTGATTTGAGACTTTGGATTGAACAGACTTCAAAAGTTCAGCGGTTGCACCTTCCTGAAGCAGCGGGATCCGATAAAAATGGATAACTTCTGCAGTAGGCTTCTCGACCAAGCTCGATTGCTCATCTATGTTACTGCTTACAACCCCAGAAACAATAGCCTCGGGCTTTGCTTGAGCACGACACATCAATGAAACACTTCCTCTGTTAGATATAGCCAGTCTTCGACCTTGTCTATGCAGTGTACCCCATAACAAATGGCTTTTCTGGCTACGGAAATTTCTATGTAGAAAAACATTTAGCCTACTGGTACCCTGTAATAAAAACAAAAGAAAACGCCAAAAAATCAGATTTGCTAGTTTAGGCCAGAGCCCAGAGAAAGAATCGATATTTAAAATTATTAGAAGATACGGGTTTGCTTGATTGACTATAAGCCATGTCAGAAATGCACAAATATGTATGACAAAATTCAACTTTTAGTACCCCCAACAAACTAGAATTCATTTTCCACTAAGAAATTCCCAATTTTCATTAATCATCCTATGATTCCTCGGGCAAGAAAACGCCAAAAAATCAGATTTTCTAGTTTAGGCCAGAGCCCAGAGAAAGAATCGATATTTAAAATTATTAGAAGATACGGGTTTGCTTGATTGACTATAAGCCATGTCAGAAATGCCCAAATATGTATGACAAAATTCAACTTTTAGTACCCCCAACAAACTAGAATTCATTTTCCACTAAGAAATTCCCAATTTTCATTAATCATCCTATGATTCCTCGGGCAACTGAACAGAGGAATAATGACAACATACCCGCAAAAACTCGGCCGCTGTAATTTCCCGAGCACTAGCCATTACCTCGGACCTGACAGGAAAACATTACAGGTAGAGGACTGTAAGCAAAATCATTGTGTTACTTTCCAAAGAAGAAATTCCCCGGAAAAAAAAAAACCGATAAAACCCCCGTTGAACCCAAAAATAATTATAACTCAACCATTGCAGCATTTGGCTATCGAGAAGAAGCTAAACTAAAGTATTAGAAACGAATAAGAATACGAGAGAGAGAGAGAGAGAGAGAATTACCGGCAAGAGAGACGAGACAGTCGAACTAGGGTTTTAGTGTGGAATAAACCTTGGTACCTTGCTGCAGGGCGTGGAAGTGAGTCGGCTCTTATTTTTTTTCTTGACCCAGACCCAAAGACTCGATGATACGAACTATATAAGGCTTTATTTTCTCCCTCTTTAGCTTTTTGCGTACTGCACTTGGACTCAAAAATCTTCCTGTCAAGAATCTATACCCTAAAGCATATCATCCATTTTTCAAATAAAAAATTTGGATTCCAACTTTTATCAAAAAAAATATATATATATTACTTCATTCTTGGACTAAAATAACTAAAAAAAATGAAGGATTTTGTTTCTCGTTATTCCTATTCACCATATTTATTTTATTTTAATTTAATTTTTGTTAATTTTATTCTTCCTAAACTAATTGAATTCTTATATTCATCATTCATACACCACACATTTAATAAAAAAAATTAAAAATTAAAAATTAAAAAATTATGTGTGGTATGTGAGCTGAATGATTAGTTTAATTTTTTAAAAATAAAAACACCCATTTGAAGATTCATTGATTATGATTTCTTATAATTTTTTAATTTAAAACAGGTCATTAATGCAGAAATTAGCAAGAAATCTTTATAATGAAAGTATAGAGATTCTAGAGTAATTACCAACCATATCCGACCAAAATTTTGCAGACTTTTGAACAACATTTTAAAGTAGTACTTTAAAATGACAAATGTGGGATAATTAATGTCATTGGATTGTGTTTATAAGATTTGTATTCTTTGTAATAATTTTATGACTTTGGACACCATCAAGCATATATCTTGCATACAAAGCCTTAAACGGATGTAGAATCGTGCAAATAAGGTGAGTTGCTCACGTTTTAGGAACTGAATTGAACGAGTGATATGCTCCCTCTACCACATGTTTGTTTCCTTTCTCTCTTTCTACCCATAATTCTTTATTTATTATCCCGTGTTTTGCAAAATATATATATTTACTCCACACAATCTTTGTTTAAAGGCAGCTACCACTCGAGATTACAGCACCTGATTGAAAACTTTGCTTAATCCAATCTAATCTATTATCTCCGTGCGATTCAAATCCTAACCTTTATTGCAAGCTCACTGCATGCACATTTGAGTCATATTGCCCGCAAATAATTTACAAATTGAGAGAGAGAGAGAGTGTGCAAAGAACATGAACAAATTAAAAATAATATTTACAATCATGAAATACACAAACGCGAAAAAAAATATATATAGATCTTACATGATACAAAACATAATATTTTAATAATAAAAATCACTATTTTTCAAAAAAATACTTGCCTAGCTATGTTTTGAAACTACATTCATGAAAATGACAGCTTTCAATGATCATGAGTAGCCCAAAATAATACCCTTCCCAAAACACTGTTTTGCTCACCAAGAAGAAAAAGAAGTTAAGGCCGTGTTTTGGTTTGAACGGAGAAGTGATCTCATCATTAAATTTTTTTTTTAATTTTTATATAAAATATAAATTTAATTTTTTTAAAGTTTAAAATAATATTATTATTAAAAATAATATTTTATTCAATTCATCTAAAATCATCTTATCTCATCCCTCAATCCAAACTAAACGAAAAATAAAAAAACTATTCAAAGTAAACAAAGCCAAGTAACCTTTTTCTTCGCTCCAAAAAGAGAAAAAGTTACTCGGTTTCTTGTTAATTGTGGCTAGAGGGGATGTCCTGACATCTAACATGCTGACTTTCAGAACCCAGCAAATAATGACCCAGGAGATCGATCTCCTTTTGACCCCACAACCTAAAAGCATATGTATATAAGATTACTCGAGAAGGCGTATTTCAGAGTCTTCGATTCATCTATTTCAAACTGATCCCTACCTACGTACCTGCCCCTGGAATCACAAGGAACAACACTATGATCTCGACAGAATTAATGTAAGCCTCCAGT
>QEOT01004356.1:39948-53423 GCA_003123785.1 Pterocarya stenoptera
TAAGCTAGTTTTTATGTCGGTGAAGGAAGGAGAATATCTTAACGAAAACTTGTAGCAAAAGAATATGTAGAAATGTATGTAGATGTTAACCTCTTTATTGATCGTAGGTGATGTCTATTTATACCCAATGGTCTGGTCTTCATGGTAGTGGGGTGTCGCTCGGTAGGAGATCGGACACTTATGTTGCCTATCTATCATGTTATAGGGTGTTCAGGTCTGATAGTGACTGCTCCTGCCACAAGGCATCTCCCAGTGTGTTCCAAGTTCTGGGCTGCAATGAATGCGACATGTATTCCTCTCTAAGTTTCCTTCTACCTCATCAATGTGGCATGACTTCTTTAAATTTCATATCGTCCATTAATGCAACATCCCTTCCTCATATATTCTTCTCTGTCTGTCATGTCTAGGTGGCTATATTTAAAGTTAGTGAGTGTACATGTTTGTTGATTAGTAGATTTTCAAACAGTCTTCTTTACCATATATTTGTCATGGTTTCTTATCTATCCATATTCTTTAATTGGGCCTTTGAAGTATAACAGTACGACCCAAATCTCATAACCCAGACCTCATATTTGGACTAGAGCCTGGGTCATCTTAGTTTGCTCGGTTTGGCCCAGACTCCATGTTTGGGTTCCTACCCTAAGCATTTCTCCCGGACCGGCCTCCAACCCGGACTTTTCTTTTGGTCTTACCCCGAAGATAATTCCCCTCACATATTTATTTCTCTGTATATAGGTGTGTCTCTACATATTTAATCCTTTGTATGGCTAAAAACGAACACAAAGCAATCAAACAAACAAATGACATTGCGTTTGACAGCCAGTTAACAACTACCGCGCATAGAAAATCTCAACAATAGGAACAAAGGAAAATTTCGACACAGGTGTAAACCGTCCAAGACAGCACACGGCTTCGGCCAATGTTAGTGTCAAAGACTCGAACCCCAAGGAAATCAACCAAAAACCCACCATTATTGAAAAGGAAATAAACCTACCGAAAACCTGCCTAGCTCCCCCCCTCCCCCGGGTTAGATTACGTACTAAAAACGACTCCCATCTATGTCAAGTTTATTCCAGCTTGCTTTAGGCCTAAACGAAGTCGACAGCTATAGCCTAGCTAGGAGGAGTCTCAATAGGAACTGATAGAAATAACAAGTTGATAATTGGATGGTGCATATATAATACTTGGAGGAAATGGTCCATAACCTCCATTTTTAAACTCTTATAGATATGTGAGAATAATCTGATTACTTACATGTAGAAAAATGGGAGATGAAGTGAACAATTTATATATAAAGCTCTGAACATGACGTATTAACAACTTTATTTCTTTTTTTTTTTATAAGTCCGTTTATTAGAGCAGTGCTGCTTAAACATTCAATATTATTCCGAGAAAAGTTAGATCATATAATTAATATATATATATATATATATTACTTTTGTCTCTCTGACCCATTTAAGACTTTCTCAGAAATGCCTTCCGAGGGACGTCCAACGTAATTGGAAACAACGCTATTATCATCCCCATCGCTTTCAATATATATATATATATATATATATATATATTTTAGTCTCGATTCAATTAATCTCACCAGTCACCAACCAGTACCAGTCCCTTGTAACAGTTGAAGAGCCTCTTCCAGACTGGGCCAACTCGGCTGACCATGACCCATCCCGTGGGCCGTAATCTAAGCCAACTTTTAAAAAGCCCATAACACCGCCACGTCCCTCTGCAGCTTGCTAATCGTGTTCGTTTGACAGTAGCCGCACGGCACGGCATGATGCACAGGAACCGAAGAAACAGCCGAAAGCTCCTCGAAATGCGTTTGTCTTTGGGTGAATCGGTATCCGGCAAGCCCGCTTCCCGCACTCGCAATTTCAATGCGAGTTGACAACTACCGTCTGTTATGGACAACATCTGATTGGAAGGACAATCTACTTTTTATTTTTTTAATTATTTTATTAATTTATATAATGCGCGGGCGACTTATCCACTGTTTTTTTCTCTATGTTTTTTTCTCTAATATTTGTTTGTTGAGGCAAGTAAAGTGTAAAAGATGAAAGTTATTTAGAGTATTAGTATTGGTGTTGTGAGGGGTGTTATCCCTAAGGTCAGACTAAGTGAAGGGCTCGGGTCGGAACTCAGACATGAAGTTTGGGCCGAGCCGAGTACACCAAAAAGGTCCGAACTCTAGCCCAGATATGAGGTCAGATCGAGCCAAGTATACTTTAAATGCCCAACCAAAGAAGATGGAAAGATGGAAAATCATGGCAAACATATGGTAGAAAAGACAGTCTGAAAACCCACTAGCCGATAGACAGGGGCATTCACCAACTCCACATATTAGATCTCAGACATGACAAGAGATTAAGAATATTCTAGAAAGGCACGCCACATTAATGAAAAAGAAGAAACTTAGAGAGAAAGACAACATTAATGAGATAGAAGAAACTTAGAGAGGAAGACATACCGCATTCAATACGACCCAGGACTTGGAACACACTAGGTGAGGCCCTGTGCCAAAGGCAAGTGCCCTAAATACCTAGCGGAGGTCATACTACATTGATGAAATGGAAAGAGCTGTGAGAAGTGGAAATGCAGCATTCAATGCATCCCGGGACTCAGTATGTTCAACATGAGGCCCTATGTCAAAAGCAGTCACCATCAAACTGAACGTCCTATAGCATGATAGAGGGGCAACATAAGTGTCTAATCTCCTACTGAGCAACACCCAGCCATAATGAAGGCCGGAACAATATGTATAAATAGACATCACCCACGATCAATAAAAGGGTTAACTTTTACTCGCTTTCTCAAGATAGTTCTTCTTAACATATATTCTTTCCCTCCTCAAACACCAAACTAACTTGAGCGTTGGAGGTACCAAGGACCCCAAGCTCAATATTCTCCCCCTCTGCAGGACCAATCTCCAAGCACCATTAACGCGGACTTACCCAGGCCGTGAAACACGACATCAACCACATAAGGGCGTCACCACACCAAGTTTTGTCACCTACTAAGGTCCATCTCCCCAAGAGTCCACATCAATCATTTAGCCACCATGTTCTGTCAATTTGGAGTTGATTATTCACAAATAAATATGAAACCTAGTAAACCAACTTGCAAATTTCTTATTTTTGCTTTTTCTCTAATTTTAATAAAACTCGAGGAAAACTCATCAATACTCTCACTCTCTCCTGCATTAATGAACTAAACTGAACAGAATACTTGAGATCAAAATCAGAAAAAGAAGTAAAAGGAGAAAGTAGAAAAGATCAAGAGGTACGATAGTCGAGAGCAATAAATGGCACTAGTGAAAACGATCGAAGAATGAGCGTTAAAGATGGCATTGGTGATTTCAAACGTTCAAGATGACACCCTCTTCACCACTGGTATTTTTGAAGAGAAATACTATACATCAGACACTATTTACTCTCACATCCCATGAAAGTGATATTTAAGCCCCACAATTTTAGCTAAGAGATAAAATCAAGAAGGGACTCAGACTCTTAAAACGGAGATGACTCATACTCCTAATAAAAGATAGACACAGACTCCTAATAGGAGATGGACTCACTTTCATAACAGGAGATGGACTTATACTCCTAAAAGGAAAAGGTTTTACAATACAAATTGGACTTTATCATTCTAAGGAAATAACCTCTATAAATAGCCTACAAAAGGTAACAAATTATATACTTGAACATAATTCACTTCTTTACATACATTTACTCTCAAATTGCTATACTAACTTTGGCATCGGAGATTCTACAAAGCAACCAGTGCCGCCCCTTCATTTGTTATAGGTGATCTGTGTGGTTGGTAGTGTGAAACACATCATTAATAATGGTGTCATGTGTGGGATCTTTACAGACTTCAACCTGATTTTCACATGCCAACTACTATTTGATCACACGTAAACCGCAATTTCTTAATGCCAGAAAGGAGAGTAGAGGACTTCCGCGATTCACAAGATCATCTCCAAAAATCATATAAGATCTCTTTAACTTTGTTATTTCCTATTTTTTATTTTCCTAACACTACAGCAAATAAAAATAAAAAAAACAAGGCGAAGGGTGCACACAGCATGCAATGTGCAAGTGCTGCATGCATTGTGGGAGGGTAGCACGCACCGTGCATTGGGCACATGCACGGCTCACGTAAAGCGCTGGAGTTCGTACCTGCAGCCACCACCCCTCGTAGCACGACGAGGCTTGAAGATGTCTGCCCTTCACGATGGAGACACAACGACGGTGGAGCCTTCTGCCAATCATTCACCGCAACAAAGCACAGTGCACGCCGTGCACAGTATAAGCAGAGAGCAACAAGTGGTCAAAGGCCACACACTGGTGTTTATAAGCTGGCGAAGTCACCTTCAGCCACCACTCGCACCATCGGCGATTTCTGTCGCAAGACTTTTCTGCGACGACCCATTGAAGAAGGTGGAAGGCCATCAAGCGGACAACTCGTAGTAGCAAGCAGAAGCCAGTCGCCTCGAAGGTCCAGTCATTACAGGTTGCTACCAGTTACCTGTTTCCTCGCCACAATGGGTTTACTCGCCATAGGTACTCTCCACCATAACTCCACTGAAGCTCCTCGCCAGCGGTTCTCACCACTACAAGTTGCTGCCAATTATGTGTTTCTTCGCCACAATGACTTCAGTCCATGCATGGTTTATTTGTCGAGAGGTGCTGCTCGCCATTTGCTTAACCACGAGATACTCTTTGCCAGTCACGCACTGCATAGAGCCTTCCTCGCCAGACTTTTCCCACAAAACTCTTCAAGGTTCCACGAGAAACTTGGCTACTACATGTCGTAGGAATATAATTCATTGGAAATGAATCGCATGGCACGAAATACCAACAATGAAGCAGATCTTGGGCTCCACTTTTGCATCTCAATTCATCTTTAACAAAATAGGTCGTTCGGTATCGCAAGCATCCCGGGCCTTTTTGCTGTATCGTGAGCATCCCAGGCCTTCATCAATGCCAAAGCATGGCTAATTGCGAGCATCACCTATGTGTCACCAGTTTTCACCACACTCAAGCGAGATAACTAAGCTTTGCAAACTTCAAACTTGTGACTTGGATTATTTAATCTAACATGTTTGGTTTTATTTTGGTACAAGGAGAGCTCTAGCTCCTGCCACAGAGTGTGATTGCATTTTATCTCCTACTACAACGAAGTAGTTGAGTTCAACTTTAACATCAATACAGTACAAATTAAAAGTTTAAGATTTGTAAACCTAAGCCACCCTGCTAAAGTGTCGTGAATAGGTGTAGCGGGAGGTTACGCGGTGAGTTATGTGGTCGAGGGCATCTCCCACTACACTCCACTATTGGCAATGGGCGTAACAGGAGAGATGCTTGACCGTGTAGCCTTGGCGAATAGGTGTAACGGAAGATTCCCCCAACCGCGTAACCTCCCTCTACACCTATTTACCATGCTTTAGCGCGGGGTAGCTTAGGTTCACAAATCTCAAACTTGTAATTTGTATTACACTTATCTATTTTATTTTTTGTGAGAACTTCCTAGGACGTGAGGCAACTAAAAGTCGAGTCGCACACTCGCAGTGCAATCGAAAGGACGTGGAGGTTAGAAGACCACATAACCCTCTCTAGAGATCGGCATCGAACGGGTGTGGAGGTCAGAAAACCACACGACCCTCTCTAAACGAACGGGCGTGGAGGTTAGAAAGACCACTGTGCTCTACAACTGCCTCAGATGGGTTACCTTCGAGAATGAGCCACCAGGCTCTACAACCGCCTCAAGCGGGTTACCTTCGGGAACAAACCGACGAGCTCAACAACCACTTAAGATGGATTCAATGGGTCGACGGGCACCCTGACCGCTTAAAGTGCATGTTACTACAAACAAACAATAAAACGAAAACACCAATAGAAATTTACACCAAAGGGCAAAAAACCCACCACCACCAACAAACAACAAAACGAGAATACCAACAGCAATTTACACCAAGGAGGTAGAAAAGGCACTCTTCGCCAACAATAAATAATCTCTCAAGCAAACATTCACACAAACAAACAAACTCAAAATCGAGCTTCGCGTTCACACCTAATGTGGTTGAGTACATCTCTCGTCTATCTCTCCAAGCTGAGTCCCTCACCGTTTAGCATGAAATAAACAAAAAACCAAGATCCGAACAACAAACCAGTGACCAATTTTCTAAATTTATTTTGTAGATTATTGACTTGAAGATTCTCAAGACCTTCTAAGGCTTCACAGCTATCATAATTGCTTTTTCTACAGGTTACCTCTATCACGGTTGACTTGAAGATTCTCAAGACAACCAAAATATCGAGCCTCATTCACGGTACAACCAACTGTTAGCTAATCAAAAGGAAGTGAAGACACCCACGCGCACTAACTAGCGTAGATCCTCAGCGGGATAGAAAAAATAAAAGCAAGCAGAAGCCCACGAGCTAGCGAAGTGAAAGGCAGGTACAGAGAATACAAAGTATTTAATTTCTCATGTGCCAGTACAAAGAAAATTAGCGGGATAACTGGAAGAGATATTTAAGTCCCACAATTTTAGCTAAAAGATAAAGTCAATAAGGGACTCAGATTTCTAAGAAGGAGATGATTCAGACTCCTAATAAAAGATAGATATAGACTCTTAATAGGAGATAGACTCACACTCCTAACAGGAGATGGACTCACAATCCTAAAAGGAAAATGTTTCAAAATGCAAATTGGGCTCTATCATTCCAAGTAAATAACCTCTATAAATAGCCTACAAGAGGTAACAAATTATATACTTGAATTTGATTCACTTCTTCTTTACATACATTTACTCTCATATTGTTATACTGACTTTGGCATCAAAGACTCTATAGGACAACCAATGCCGCCCATTCATTTGTTGTAGGTGATCCATGTGTTTGGTGGTGTGAAACACGTCCTTAACACCCAACATCTATAGTTTTTTCATAAGGTATGGGAGTGTTTTTTATAGAATGTGGGGCATGGGTAGTGAATAACGACTGATGAGAAAAAAATTTTATTTTTGAATATTGTACAACAACTACAATTATTTTGCATCTGCTTCATCGATCTTATCTTGGTATATCTAATGGTAAATAAATTTCACCCTATTTTCCTTTCGACATCACAACAAAACCCCTTGTTTTAAAACTTAGTTGTCCTCATTTTACTTTCCATTCCCTCTCAGATTCCCTATAAATCAAAACTCTTACGCCTGCACATTTGGTGATAATGGTGAAGGCTCTTTCAATTTTAGTGCATTTTTCTATGCCTTCTGCTGCCAGCGGGTGTTGTGGTTGCCAAGAACCATGACTGTAATCACCCATTTTATTGTTTTGAATGGCCTTGAAAATTCTGATATCAAACCTTCTAACGGCCTCCGAAGTTGTTATTTTGGCTTTTGTTCCCTTTTTGGCAAGTTTAATTAGGGTGCTTGAGAATTTTGCCTAAAATGATGGTCATTTAAGCAGAGATTTTTGGTTCTGGGTTTCGAGAGAGGGGATGGGGGACTGGAGAGAGGAGGCTTTTTTTGTTGTCGTGAGTAGTAGCTTGTTCTGCAGTCATATTGGAGATGAAATAGGAGGCCTATGTGGCACTCACTCATTAGAAGGATGTTAATTGGGGACAAATAGACAGACCGGCTAAAAGGTTATCTCAAAGCAAAATCACTTATTTTTCTTTTGTCTTTGTTATTCAAGAAATAATTCCACATTGAATTTTTCATCTAGTAGCCAAAATAATAAAAAATTATTATTAATTTTTTTCCCTAAAATGGATTTTTTATATATTTTGCAATTAAAACCTACCAACATAATAACATGTGATATCTTAAAATTGAAATCATAAAATAAATTTATAGGCAATATAAAGAAAGCCCAGAATAAATGTAGAGAAGGTGAGAGGAAAAAAAAAACGAAGCCGTTGATAGAGAGAGCAAGTGGGAGAAGAGAAAAAATAATGAAAAAAAGAATATTAAGGGCGAACAGTACTCTAGAAATATGTAGAAACACTGTTTATAATAAGCAAAAAAGTTGCATATGACTAATCCAATACAGTAGAAAAAAATAGAATTGTTAACTAAATACATATTTATATTAACATTTGAATACACAAATGCCAATGCTCGTGCAAGCAAATGTTAGCGGATACCGTTCTAAACGGAAAAGGGAAACGATTTTCTCTATCTTCTTCTTCTTCTCTTTTAATAAATCCTAAATAGTTTCTAATCAGTGTACTGATAATACGAGGATTCACAGTGACTAATGCTGAAATTCGAATATACAACATTTAATGCAGACAAGTTGAAAAGAATTTTAATCCGACGGCTAAATATAAAATTTGTTGTGCATACGGCTTCTGAAATATGCCTCACTTTTAAGTAATTAACCACATTTTAGTTATCAGGGTAAATCCAACAACTGAATCACGTGAGACGCTGTATTGCAAATTAACGCGAGTATGACATGGCTCGAGCCCAATAATCATCAGGCAATCACTTTTCTAGAGCAAAGAAGAAATGTTCCTATCGTAATATAAGTTTCAAACCAAAGATATCAACTTTAAGTTCTGTACATTAATGAGCTATGTGATACATCATACAGCAATTACAGATGGATTCGGTAACATTACGGGCCTTTCCCTCCAGATTTTCGAAATTACCAAAGAAAGGGGAAAGAAAAAAAGTTAATTCTCAGCCTAATTAGCATCCTACTGGGGAAGCCTAGAAATCTCTTAACACCATACTTGGAGATATGTAGAAAAAACACTCGTCTCTAACAAGGTTTTCTGGAGGCAATGATGAGAAGAAAGGAACACCAATTGGAAAGAAATGAAGATGAGCATAATAAACAAAGTGGCCAACCTGCCGGATCATTTAACCAAGGGCTCACGAAATCAGCTCCCTCCTTTTAAGCAATTCGCATCTAGCAGCTCCAGACAAAAGTAAGATATGATCTATCAGTTTCTGTAAATTCAAATTTCGTAACGGAGAATTTCTATAGTAACAGCTCAGCGTTCATGATCATACCTGCTTCTTAACGTTCATTAACAAGACCAGTACCAGCTGCCAAACCAGTATACAATAATATGCTAACCTCCAGTGCCGGCACTTTCGGAGGCCACTGTTTCATTGGGTGGAACAGACCCTGTTTCGTGAGATACAGGAATTCCCCCTGTTTGACTCTGTTTATGCTGTGGTGGCTCTGAATCTTGATCTGGGAAAACCTCAGACTGCAACGAAAGAGAGATGTTATTTACATGTAGCCATGTCAGTTCCCACAAGCTATCTCCACCTAATGCACTCCTCTGCACAAGCACTCCTCTTGTTTTCATAACAAGCAAAGTGTTTTTTAGGAGCTCAGGCACTACCTCCTGAAGCTTCTCACTCCTCTTCCCTCTAACTTTCACCTTCATATATTTTTCCATTCGGCTGAGAACACCCAACCATAGTTTGCAGAATGTAGTTAATTGTGAGAGATCATTGAGTAACTGTAAAAACACTTTTGACAAGAGCTTCATCACAAGGGTGAGGGTGCCTTCCATGTTTCGATAGTCCTTTTGAGAGTGCCCCTGTGCAATTTCAAGCAAGTCATCAAGCATCGTGAAGATCACTGTATCAAAACACTGTGACCACAAACCATGCGGAAGGTGGAGCTCATCCACTCCTGTCAAGCACTTCTGCAACGATAATAGGGCATGATTTCTAACTTCTTCTCTCTGGTCCAAACAAACTTTCCTCAGTCCCTGCACAAGCCTGAACCACATCTCCCCAATGTCCTGAAACGTTCTCAAAGCTTCCTCCTCCCCCATTGCTTCTTTGGCCTCACTCATCCACCTTGCTAAACAATTAACAGAGCCCGCCATAAGATCGAGTGCACGAACAGACCTTTCTGCCTGTCCAACACGAGACTCAGCAAACTGCCTTGATGAATCTACACAAAGCACATAATTGGCAGGCGACAAGTGAGCTCCATCAGACATTATGAACAACAGTGCATCAAAGCCTGCTTCAGAAGCTTCAAGTTGCCGAGCTGTGTTGGAAAGTAGGGATGTAATTGTGCGCCACCCCAATTGGGATCTGATGTGAGAGGCATTCGCTTTCACAAGGCGATTGACTTCCTGTGTAATTTGTTCACTAAATGCATCAGCCACCCGGGGATCAAGCTTCAAAACAAGTTGCAGTGACCTTAAAAGTTCATCAGCAAGGTTCTCTTTATACGGAAGTAGCCGTTGGCAAATCCGGAGGAGCCCAAAAACAGCTTTTTCCACCAGGGCACCAGGCAGTACAGTGGACTGGACAATATTAGATATGTGCTCATAAACACCCTGCCAAAGAAGCACAATCCTATCCCTATTGCTCAGGGTGATAGCAATTAGCAACTCCAGGCAGAAAACTGCTGTATCTTCATCCTCAGGAGAGCTGTTCCCTTTCTGAGGTCGCCCAGCAGCCCAAATTAGTGCTCGTGCAAGCTGCAATAGTGACTCAGCTTTCAGAAACTTACTTTCAGTAAATATGCTGTCAATGTGGCACTTTTGAATTGTCTGAAGGGTGCGTTGATGAGCAGCAAGTTGTTGTTCAGTAGGTTGGGATCTTGGCTCCTCTGTATCAAGAGATAAAAGTTGACTAAACCGGCCCATTAATCCAGAGGATCTCCTAGGAGTACCCATGGATGGCATATGAGCCGAGGATAAAGAACTTGTGAGAGGCTTCCCATGCCCGGTGTCAGCAGAAACCTCCAATTCATCAGCAGCATCACTGGCCACGCGAGCTGGAAGAAGACCAAGCTTGTGCAGTCTTAAGATGCAATCCAAAATATTTCTCCAACCTGTGCGGATATAATCACCATACCTATTCGCAATAGTGAAAACTGTCACAGTTGCCATTCTTGCTTTCATGTCATCGCCAAAGGCTAGCACCGGTTCCTCAACAGATGATGGACTCAAGAGAGTAGTGAACTTACAGAGGGATACAACTAGATCATCCAATACATCTTCAAGATGATGGCATGCCGAAATCTTTGCAACTGCCAAGAATCCATCAATACATGTTTGGTAAACTTCTTCATGTTCCGCATGATCAAATACCACAGAAATAGCAGCAATTGTTGGGCCTGACATTATAGCAAACATATCATGGTCAAGGTAGGCTCTGGAATCAGATACAATGAATGGAGCAGTTTTTTTGGATTTGTGCATTAGATCAATCCACCGGCTTGGGGTCATTTCCGGAAAGCCAGCACCTTGCTCTGGGGTTGTGCGGATCTCATTCTTGCAAATTGAGTGGTACAGCTCTGACAGGAATTCTCGAGGTAGATCACTGCCTCCATTGATGTGCCTATTATTCCGGATGAAATCATCTTCAGTCATCTTTTTCTTCACTTGTACATTGTGCTGATCTGTATTAAGCATTATGAGCGAATACGATAATAGCAAAGCAGCATCCTTGTTAGCTAGAATCTGTGGTGATTGCTCATAGTATCTCTCTGAGAATGCCTCAAGCACCCTTTGTATCTTTTGTGATTCTCCAGGCAGTCGGAAAGTTTCTAAAAACAGACGCAGTGCAGTGTCCAAATTCATGTCTTGGAAATCAAATGTCCAAGCAAATTCATGAAGGACCTGAACACAAAATTCATCATGGTTCCCCAGGAAATCACCAACAAGATTCTTATCCAAGCCAGCAGTGTACCTGAAAAAGCAGGCCACACTTTGGGGGTCAAGTTTGTCAGGCAGGAGGTGTGTTCCTTGGAGGAACTCCAGCCCTTTTTTGGGATCACGATTAAAGTGATCAGCTCCAATCATCAACCTTCTCTTGATGTACTTCCTTCGACGGACAAAAGGAACCCAATGATTAGGATCACTGTAGTTGTCACACTTCACCATCCAAAATGGAGTATACTCTTCAAGACTCACTGGAGCATGTTCTGAACCAGCTGATGTGTTGCCTATCCTCTCTGCCATTCCCTGAATAACAGCAATAAGACCATCCAAAGCAAGGATGTGCATTGATGACAGAGGACAGTTCACAGGAAATGCACTCTTTGACAACAGATTAGCAAGGTCTTCAAAAATGTTAGTGCAAGTTATATCGCAATCTAAGTTAGCATACATCTCGACCATAAATGTTTTCTGCCTGCAGAAGTCGACAAGAGCCTCCATGGCAACCTCCTGCTGCTGGTATGAAGCCCCATATCTGCTTTGTGCAAGCCTCAAAATCACACAGGAAAAGAAAGCCTCAAGCTGTAATTTGAGTTCTGTTCGAAGATGATGATACAGATTGAGAACGATGCTGCACACCATTGAAAGAATAAGTGGACTTGTTGACAAGCCGAATTGCATCAGATTTCGGAATAATTCATCCTGAATCAAACTCAACAGCCTGGGATGATGGCGAATGGAAGGTCCACCCAATTCTATAGCTGAGTTTATCAAACCCAGTGCAAAAAGAGGCACGTCCTCTTCATATGCTATTGATCTGGGGTCATTTCCCACATGCTCAACAACATTTAACAAAGAGCATAGGAAATGAAATATTTCCACCATGCAGGGGACCCCATCAGTCATCAGATGCAAGTCATACGAAACAGCTTCCTTTCCATTGACAAACCCAATTGTTTTTTCATCAGTCCCGGTTGCTAGTGAACCTGTGGAAACATTGGTAGACAAATTCGTGGATAATGGTTGACCATCATAATCAGAACCCATGTTGCCGTTCTCCAATTGAGTACTTCCCAAAGAAAACTCATTATTGAGACCGCCAATCTGCACAAAAAGCAATGAATTTGTATATTCAGAAAGTAGTAAACTCCATTTCAGAGAAAAATTAGATATTGCCAACAAGAAATTAGGAATGAAAAACACACTTATACCTCCTTTTTTATAGTATTGATGCCATTAACCAATGAACGTTCTGTGTTGTCAACATCTGGAAGGTGCGAGAATATACTTCTAACAATTTCATGCATTGTGTGGCGAGCTATACGCTGCAACAACTCACCTTTTGATCCTGCTTGGTGAACTATACGGAAACAAGTATTCACTATTGTGCAAACGTGCTGATTACTCAACATAACAGAAGCTTTACTTTTCATACAAGCCAGAAGAACCTGTAGTATCTTCATCAGTACCACTTCTTCTGATGCAGGATCAGTCACCTCAAATCGACAGCTAGTGATAGAATCAACTACCAAGTGCATAGCATCTTCAACATTCACAGTATTTTGGTCAATCACATCAAGAGATAAAATCTTGTGAACGGATGACAGAGCAACACTAGTGATTGGGGCACCAGTTTCGTCCGAGCGAATCACATCCAGAAATGGCTGGAGATAAATGGCAGGGTTGATAGTATGCCACTGATGTGGCCATGAAAAGATTTGCTTCCGTAATGCTTTCAATGATTGAATCAGGGAATGCTCCAGCTGATCATCACCTGACATATAACGACCCCCCCATCTTACATTTCTCCTCATGAC
>QEOT01004356.1:55013-166084 GCA_003123785.1 Pterocarya stenoptera
TTTTTTTTATGTGTTTTGATATACAAATATAATTTAAGGAGAGAAAAATAAAATAAAATAAATCATTGGTGTTACCATTGATTGGTTTTGGAAGGAGGAAAAAAAATAATTGAGTTTCAACTTTCTTTATCATTAATTCACGCACTGGTAAATCTAACTTTAAAAGAGAAATAAAGTTAATTTTAAGATAGACAATGTCCATACTTTCTCAAGAATTATTTCCAAAGAAATGGACTCTGTCCAACCTCACCTCGCTGGTCTATCCCCATCTCTCTTTCCCCAAACAAAAAGTAATAAAGGGACCTAGAGGCTAGATCCCAAAAATAGCAGCCTTTTTTTAAAACCAAAGAAGACCGGTTAAAGAGTACGAAATGGTCGGGTCTGGTATTCAAACTTCAAAGTGACTAGGACCCATTTATTGTTCGGGCCCAATAACTGGGTCCGCATTTAACTTGTATGGGTCTGGGTCATTATCGGGAATGATTGGAACCCATTCGTCTTTTAGGCCCACTGACTTATCCAAACTAGCTCATTTTTCTTGAATGACGTTTCAAGTACTTAATTTCAGTATTATGAACCGCGAGCGAAGTTTGATCAACCAAGATGATGGCTAGTCCAACAGCACTTGGCTGTCATGCACATTGAAGCTACATTCTTTTGTGTACAACACGAGTTTATACGATTGTATTAGATTCTTACAAAAGCTCTCCAAAAAAGCACCAATTACCTTTTGGTGTGGAAGATTTCTAATCGACAACTGCGGAGGCCACAATCTTGATAGATGCAAAATCTTCCACGTAAGTATGCATTAATTCTGCTAATTTTGCTCTCTATACTCACAACTGCTCTTTCTTCTGAGCAGTCCCATCTCTTTTTCACCCACCTTTTGGCTTATTAATTTCTAATAAAAAAATTGATGTAAAAATAGAATGATTTGCCATTTGAATTTTCAGTAGCAATACGTGACACAATTCATAAATTTAACGAGTATGATAAGAAATTATCTGATTTGGATTTGATATTAATAGGTTCAGATCAAAATTAGTTGACCTGTTAATACACGGTTTATAAACATGTCAACCCGCTTAACCCGAAATCAATCTATGTTGACTCACTTTTAGATTTTATTTCAAAATTATAATTTTACTATTATTAAGTAGTAATATTGCTATTGTTCAATATTCTTATGTTTTTATTGTTAGGATTGTAATTCTGGATCTATGCCCATATTAGTTACTGCAGAATTTGTAATATTAATTTTATTATATGTTTTTTTTTTTTTTTGTTAGTAGGTAAGATAGTGGCTACTAATAAATATAGATTTTAACTTTTATGTGAAATTATATTAATCAGGTTAAATGAATTATGCTTTTTAGTTTAACCCATTTACATGAAATAAATTTAAATGAGTTGTGTCGTGTTAATACATTTTTAATTAATTACTAAAAGATTAAAAAAAAAATAAGTGATACAACATGACCCGTTATTTAAATAAATTGAGTTAGGATTTGAAATTAAGTTCGACACGTTAAGTTAATCGGGTCAAGTTTGAGTTGATCTATATAACCGAATGTTAATGACTTAACACTATGAACATAGCCTGAAAATACGAATTACCACCCCAATACGGCATGCCTTCCATCATAAGAAGTTGCACTCGACCAATGCAAAAAGATCAAACATACCAGTTAATGTCAATTGTTGGATCATGTAGATTATAGACCGGCATACAATATAGCTAGCTGCTCTACTTAAGTCTCATTTCTCTGCACAAATCAGCTGCGCGCTCTACTAGTAAAGTGATTCTCTAAAACTTGGCCGCCGCTCTGCTTAATTATTTTCTCTGCATATCTTCATTACATAAGTAGTAAACTGCGAATTTACAGAAGTGAAGCTCGGGCTGACCTAAGTATATAAAAAGCTCCTACATCTAGCTATATGGTTATAGTTTCCCAGGGCCTGCACTTCCTAATCCTAATCCTCAAGCTGCTATCCTTCACCGTTCCCCGATCCATAATCTCACAACATTGTCTTCGCGGTGCCTGCTCAAACAGTAAAATTACAAAGGGTTAGTCCACTATTCATTATTTCACTCTTAAGAACAACAGGTGAAGGTGAAACCTAACATTATTTCGATTCTCCATAGCACATACAGATAAAGCGTCTGAAGGAGGAAATTAAAACATTCATTTTTCTTCTGCATTTCTTATAAAGAGTTCTCGGTATGGTTAATATTTAAGTTTTAGGTTGTCACCTTCCTCCAATGCTCTGGGTCCATCTTCAATGAGGTGACTTTAATACTCTGCACTGCCATGGCCCGGCCATAGTCTGCTGTACCACAACTATTCCCGTTCTTAGCCACAAACCTCTTATAAGTAGTCAGACTCCCACTCCTCCCCACCTCCTGAAGCTTGTCCAGAAAATAAGTAATAGGCTGTCCACACGGGTCAGAACTCATGGATCGGGTATTGAAGGTGAAAGGTCCATAACTCCAACTCCGCCATGTCTTGAAGGTCAACAGTGGCGTCTGCAAATCCTTAGCCGTCAACAATGACGCGTAGATCTGAACAGTGTATCCCCATGCAATGGTTACTGACCATTTAAGCCTGTGATTGTAGCAAAAACTTTGCTGTAGGATTCGTCTAGGGTCGATCCGGTATGCGCGCATGAGGGATTCCACCGACTCGATTTGAGTCTGGTTGGGAAACATAGGTTTCAAGTTGTCAAGGTGGTGGAGCGACAGTAGTGGTGCTAATGGGTGTGCTGATAGAATACCAAACGGATCCCCTCTGATATCAAACTGAGAAAAATAGAATATCCAACATATAATATCCAGAGACAGACAAACAAGCACACAAATGGGACTTGATTAATTAGTGACATCCACAACATAATTGTTCAAAAAAAACAAATTATCAAAACATTCAATTTCCATTGTCCAAGTTGAAGTAGAAAAGCAGAGAACATATTTTTCACATGCGAACACGACAGGTAAATTTATTTATTTATTTTTATTTGACATGTCAAGGATGTGTAGTTTCAAACGTACGGCGAATCCTTCCTGCGGCATACTACTCTGAAACAGTCTGAAGACCACAGAAAAAACCTATGTATGCCAAACCAAACAAGTGCTTTTTTTCCCATTGAGTTCAAACAAGTCTTAAGACACATGCTAGCTGTTACCTATCCGACGACAAGACTAGTTTATATTAGGTGCGATACACCTCCCCACGTTTATATCAGTCTTGTTAATAAACCTCCCCCCGTAAAAAATTTTATATTCTGTTTCATGTTCGGAGTTAGATTTAAAATCCTTCACAATTTATTTGTTCAGCAGACAGAAATGCTGATTCATATATTTTGTTTCTTGGGCCTTGAGACGACTCTATTGAGTGTCTTTTGGCATCCGAAGATCCCAATGCCATATATAATAGTTCTATTTGATGACTCACTATGCCGTTACTCACCAAGTTAATACAGTTTAGGGATAGACTCATCTTAAACTTTATAAACAATTACTTCACTCATCCTATTAGATATTTTATAAAGAGAAATGAGTATTTTTATACCCCATATAATAATTATCACGGACAGGTAGTCGAGTCTTGTACAGTTAGACCAAATCATCTGTATCTACTATCTTTTGACGTTGTTACACGAATTTGATTTCCAAATAAACATATTAAACAAATTTGCAATTACAATATTTATATCAATAATCAATAATCAAATTTATAAACTTGATGTGACATCTTAATCGCGTAAATTTATAAATTTATTTATAATATAAACATTTTTCTTAATAAACATAGTAAGATCAACTTCTCCTTCCTCGCGGCCTCCAGTTCGTAATTAGATATTTTTTTCAGAACCATAACCAATTGTCGGCAGCCATGGCGATGGCATCAAATAACAAAAACATTGGAATATTTAACACGCGACAGAACTCACAGGATATATATCAAGCCCTAAATAAGGACAAGAAAAATGTTACTCTCATCTCTTATCACTTATTCTTGGAGTTACTGCTGTTTTTTATTTTTTTTATTTGTTACTTAATTAAATTTTTTTTTAATAATATTGTAATTTTTTATATTAAAAAATACATCTAAAAGAATAAAAAATAATAATAATATAACTAACAGTAGTAGCTTCGAACAGTAGCGTGGCCGTAGAGCCACCTATATTATTTTAATAATAATTTAAAATATATAAAAAATAATTTTTTAATACTTAATTATAAATAAATTATGATATAATTGTTATTATATCATTTTCTTGTTAAAGTAAAAAAAAATAATAATGAAAAAAATGTAAACACATCTATAACTAATAATGACTCCGTCCTTAAAAACGCTTGCATCCCGCCACGTGTTAAAAGAAAAAACAAGAGAAGAACAAAAAGCCTACCTGGTGGAACCCAAGCTGCTTGGTGAGAGGCACACCGAGCTCGCTCACACATGCCCACACCCTCTGATCAGAGCCGTAGAAAGTGTAGTACCGATCAAGACAACCGTCGAAAACTTTGACCAGCTGAGCCGCAAGTGGGTAACTGATGGCGAATCCACCGCCACCGAAAGCCATATCGTACGAGTGCAGCGTGTCTTGCTCCACGCTCTCCGAACTCCCTCCAATGTAGTACATCTGATTGTGATCATAACTGGCCAAAACCGAAACTAAGTTATCAGTGAAAAACACCGTATCATCGTCTCCCATCACGAACCACCTCACGTTCGGTAACCCGAGCTTGTAACTTTCTGAAACAATTCGGGCGATCCGAACAGCCGATTGGGAGCTCAAGTATTTGAACCTACTCCAATCCTCCGATACTCTGTACGGGACGGAAACTACGCCTTGCCTGGATACGTTTTCTTCGGGTTTCTCGTCGAGCCAGACGAAACCGCGGGTGGTGTTGGTGTCCCACCAGAGCTCGCCGTACCGACTGCGGTTGCGCCACGTGTGCACCGTGCCGGCGAGACCGAAGAGGAGATGAGAGATGTTGGTGGGCCCGAATTTCCTGTCAGATACGTTTCGGGATAAATGGTCAGGGAAGGAGAACCACCGGGTCTTGGTCGAGAAGGCAGAGTGGAGAGCGAGGGAAATCGAAGCGACGAGGCAGACTATGAGGCCTAATCGCATTAAGAGCACGAAGAAATCGGAGGGCTTTTCTGGAAAAGAGAACAACTTTGAAGCGTTTTGCGGGTCCTGACACGGTTCTGAGCGAGTCCGACTCATCTTCGCCTTTGTAACTTTTTCTCTAGCGTTTAAAAAAAAAAAAATTCCAGCGCGCTTAGAACTCCAGATGAATGATGATTAGTGAAACTTTCCCGGCCTCCAGGCGACGCCTCAAGTTGCGATTTCGTCAAGATCCTCTTTGTTTTGTGCTGATCATCCCAGAAAGTTAACGAAGCCCCCAGAGAAATCTCAATTGCTGACACCATCGAGCATCACCGGAAAAGTTTCTCATTTATGCCCAGAGCCCGAGATCCTGATTCTCTGCGTTTGATTTCCGCTACGGATACCTCGGTTGTCTCCTGCGTTAGGGAAAGATGTCATCGTCCACGTTTTTAGTTCCAACACGATAAGATGGATAGCAGAAGTATCTATAACGAAAACTGAATGAAAATAGCAAGTTGTTATTGTACTGTTTTTTTTTTCTTTTCATTTTTATAAAAAGAAAATAACTTTACGTATTGAAACGTCTGGAGCAAAACCAGATTTTAGGCAAGTGATAATAGTTTCGGAATTTTCAAAAATAACTTCGTTAATTAGACCGTCGTATTCATCGTAAGGGGATCAAAGAGATCGATTTCATCGCTATTTTCTTGCGCGATATAAATATAAGGCTTTTTTCAAACTAATTAATGGATTTTCATGCACTATGAATTTACATCTTACCTTGCATGATACGGGTATATTGTGTAGTGTCCAGCACTTTGATGCGTGTTGTCGAGTCCCTTCTATTCTATTTATATGAGTATCTAATGCCTAACCAAAATACAATATTCGAGCTTTAAAACAAATATAAATATTCGAGGTAATTGAGAACACCGTTTGATGACTAATCAAAATTAAATGGATTATATTTCAAAAAAAAAATTAAAGGGATTATTGGGCCTGACTCCACTTAGTGATGATTTATTAGGTAGGACCCATATGTATTGACCGACCTAAAATTTGGAGTCAGGATTGACTTGGTGCTACTCTCATATCGTGAGACGAGGCCTTCCTGAAAGCCCATCACCCATGCCTCTCTGATTTTTTTTTTTTTTTTTTTAACAGTATGAAGTAGAAGAAATATAAGAATTAAGGAAAATGCTGGGATCCCGCCGGGTCTACCTCTGGTTTTTTTTCCTTTTTTTTTTTTTTTTGTTTTTACTTAATAATTAAATAAGTATTTTTTAATAATATTATACTTTTTTAAATACTTAAAAGTGTTTAAAAAAATACATGTCAAAAATAAAAACACACAAAATCAATTAGCAGTAGCTCCAAAGGTAGCTGTAGAGCCATCCAAGAATTAAAGATCAATTAAAAACAGGGGGCTGAAATTAGTGGCCAAAATACCCTGCCTACCATTTGAGCTATTATGCCATTTTAAAAAAGAGAAATATTTTAGTTATAAAAAAAATTTATAAATTGATATTAAGTATTAAATTTATTTTTATTATAAAATATATTTAATTTATCATATAAAATCATGTTAATTTATAAATTTATTTTTATAAAAAAAAAATTATACTGTATCAACTATCAAATATCCCATGTATGGAAGTATTCTACGGAAATTTGGGTTGACGGTTATGATCATTTTTTTATTTTTTTTTTGTAATCACGGTTATGGTCAATTTAACAACCGTGGTTCCTGACTATCGAAAAATCCGCAATATTGGTAGGAAAATCTATGTCCACATATAAAATTCTGTTTAGGGATTAATCAATTGACACTGACACAGACCGACCCGGCCGTCTTAGCGTCGACCACCTCTAATATTAATCTTGAAAAGTTGAAAGTAAGTCAATGAAACTTTTAATTACACGATAAAAACAAATATTCGTATATTTGTGATAGATTATTTTTAATAAAAATAATTATTTATGATCAAAATAAATTTATTTTAATAAAAAATAATCATTTTCATAAAATATAATTTATCACAAATAAACAATTGGGTCTGGCTATTATGCCGCTCCATCTTTATTGTTGGGCGTACCGCACAGTGTTATTTTTTTTATATATATTTTTTAACATATTTAAATATTAAAAAAATATACTAATACATTTAAAACTATTTTCTTAATCACTAAATAATAAAAACAAATTTAAATTTACCAACAGTCAACTTGGAAGGTCAAAAATGGAGAGCAGACAAGTTTTTCCTAAACAGTTTTGTAATTACCTGGCTTGGGCAGCAACAATGGGCCCAGAGTATGCATGCATATTAATATGCTTGAGAGTTGCCCTAAAAAATTAGTGCGTCATCCTAGCTATATATGCATGCATAAGATCAACTATTGAAGGGAATAAAAAAGAATATGAATAAAAAATTGAAAACAAAAATGAGAAAATGAATTTGTTCTAGGCGGCACGCCCACTAGTCAATGCTGGGTGTCAGCCTAGCACTACTCAAATTTAAATGTTTACTAAACTTATATTTTGCAGTTCCATTCATTTAGTGCCATGTTAATACATAGAAAAATTATATTCATCATCTAATATACATCACACATAATTTTTTAGTTTTTATTTTCTTAACAAGTATATGGTCATGCAGGGACAATGAGTAGATTAACTCAGTTAGTTTAACATAAATAAAATAAAAATAAATAAAAATAAAAATAAGTATAATATGTAGAATGATAAGCAGGACAATATATATATTATATATATAAATATATATACACACACATATACACACCCACACCGAATGACCAAATATCAAACCCCACTCGGTTTGTCAGTCGGCAAAAATGTCTAATTAAAGGTAGATTTAGAGAGTGAGATGAGAATTTTTAATTTTAGATAAAAATTTAAAATATTATTTGTTTCTTACACGTACTCCATTATGAACCGATAATAAATTAGCCAAATAAAAAGCCATTTTCTAAGCCATCTCTTTTGTTGTTTTGTAATAAAGTCATAAACATTAATGATCAGAAGGCATCGTGTTTTTGTTTTCAACTTTCCTTCTTCCACAAGTTGAGAAAGAAGACTAGTATATATCTGTAGCAGACAAATTTGGAAGGTATATTTAATGAAGTGAGGCCAATATAGCCTTCAGAGGTAGGTTAATCATTTTGATAACAAAATTATTATATATAAGTCTATTCTCTGATTGTTTGATTAGTTTTTGGAATTATGCATGAAACAGTGACCTAGCATTCCTTATAGATGGTTTGGATTCATATATTATGAGATTAGAGAGTTTTAGATTAAAAATGAAAGTTAAAAAAAATATTATTAGAATATTATTTTTTAATATTATTATTATTTTAGAATTTGAAAAAGTTGAATTGAGATTTAAAAAAATTAAATTATTTATTATATTTTATGTAAAAATTTAATAAAATTGTAATGATAAGACACTTTTCAAATCTAAATGAGACCTTAATTTTCATTTAATATTTAAATATATCTAGATTCTCTAATATGAGATAAAGGGCTCTCTTGACCATCGAGGAACAGGAACCTCCCCGGCCCGTATTAAATATGTGATCTGGTGCATTAACCCTGGCAATTTAACAGCCGCACATGCAATCTATACTATCCAATCACATGCTGATCAGCAGAAGGTTTAATTACGATGGTAAGAGTGACGTACAATTACAAAACTACTAAAGAAATCACTTCCACCCCCAAAAGGTTCACATGCTTCGCAATGATCTTGTCTGATGCACTGCTTTATTAATTTCACTGCGATTTTCTGTTCGGTTACACTGTATAAAACTGAATTAAACTGAAAGCATCTTCTAATTGATATCTACTAATATATAAAGCGCGAATGCGTTATCAACAGTGTTTTCGTCTAACTTTTTTTTTCCCGTTTTGCCCCTGCTTTTATTTCTCAATTCCCGTTTTGTCCCTGTATTCTTCCCATTTTGCCCCTGCTACTATTCCAAAATTTCCGTTTTGCCACTCCCCCTCCCCCGTTCGGTTCGTCTCCCGCAGTGCGCCGCCGGACGCCGGCGTGACCAACACGACCCCGGCGATTCTCTTCGCCTCCGTCAGTCGTCCCTCCCCTTGAAATTTCAGCTCCTATCGTGCCGCCGTTAATCGCCGCGAGCGAATCGAAGCCGCTGCCGACCCATTTCTTCGTCCCCTCCAGTGCGCCGCCGCAAGCCGGCGTGGCCAACACCGTCCGGTCCATTCTCTTCGCCTCCGTCCGTCACCCCTCCCCTTCCAATCTCAGCCCCTCTCCTGCAGCCGTTAACCGCCGCGAGCCGATATAAGCCACCGTGCGATTCGGGCATGAACAGTGTTTAGTCCAATAATATTTTTCCTATTTTGCCCCTATAGAAACACTATCAATTCATCTCATTTCATTTCATTATTATAAAAAAATATTTTTAATGATATTGTGAAATTTTTTTAATGTTTAAACGTCTAAAAAATAAAAAAAAAAAAGATTTTTTTTATCCTTATCGGAAGAAAGATATAACATTGCTTTTAGGTTTTAGATGTGAAAAATGAGTAACATTATAAATCAGTTGAGCTTTACAATTGGACTATAGTATTTTTTTTTTTCCAAATTGATACCAAGTTTTCATAAAATTTTAATAAAAAATCAAAATCTTAAAAATTAAATTTTAATGTTGTGCAACATTTTATTTCCTTTAATTTTGAATTATCTAAATATCGAATTGAACTATTAAATTTTAGTATAAATCTAATTCTTCCCTTTTAGTAATAATTTTTGTTTAATGATTTATTAAGAAATAAACTTAAATATATTTCTTTTTCATTTCTAGATAAATTGAATAGTTTATTAATTAATCTGAAATTAATTACACTATTTGAGATAGATTTACAGTTTCTAATGTACTATAATTTGTTTAATTTTTTTTTAAAATGTAAAGGATAAGACTTTATAAAATATATGATTAAATTATTTAATACTTACCACTATAGTTTTGAATTTTAAAATTAACACATTATATTTTTATTTTGGAAATAATAAATATACAACATACACATCCAACCATAATTATTAAGAGTAATAATAGTAGGTTGCTTGGTATAATTACAAATTTTCATAAGGAAATAAATTATAATTTCTTAATAATTTAAAAATATAATATATCATTATTACTATTTTATTTAACCAAGGTCGAAAATGTTAAATAAATTAATGTTTTTCGTTGTTATTATTTCTTATAGTGCTTCTATTTTAATAATATTAAAAAAGGTTATCAAAACTTTTTTAAAGTAAATTAAAATGATTTGGTTTACATTCTTAAACTAAAAACTAAACTGCCTTTGGAATAACGCAATGATTTAACATTATTTGTAGTGCAGAATAATATAGTCTAGAATACATTTTTAATTTTTTCCTTTTCTGATAATTTATATAATGTTGGAATTTTTTTTTTTACATATCTATGAATAAATGTTTCATAATTACTAACAAATTATTTTCTCATAAAGAAGATAAAATTAAAACAATTTTTTTTTTCAATAATTTTTCAGTACAATCCGTAATTTAAAAATGTTTTCTCTCATAACCAAATGAATTTACCCCATCTTTTTTTATATAGAAACCTAACAAAATTATCATTAACATTAATTTTAATTTTCAAATTGTAATAAACATCATTTTTTCGCTTGCAGCCTTTATTAAACTTTTGCGTTATATAACTAAATAAAACACAAACTTATATGGATTTATCATTTCTGTTAAGTTTATAGTAGGTTTACCTCAAGTTATATAAACCCATGATTTGTTTTAACTTTGTTTAAAAAAATTTCTTCACTTTCTCATTTCTTATTTGCTATCAATTTTTTATTTTTATATATTTGTAACTAGACACATGTTCAGTACACAATTGTTCATCAATTACTCTTTTTTTTTTCTATTTTTCTCATAAAATCCGATTCTCTTATGCATTTGCTCTTTTGCCGATTAGGTGAGTTAAGATTTTTTTTTTCTTTTTTTTAAGGTTGGATATTAAATTTAGATGAGATTAGTTGAGATAAAAATTAAAAGTTAAATAAAATATTGTTAGAACATTATTTATTATTATTGTTATTATTATTTTAAAATTTTAAAAAATTGAAATGTTTATTATATTTTATATGAAAATTTAAAAACTTACTAATAATAACTTACTAAATAACTTACTAATAATTTAAAAATGTTTTCTCCCATAACCATATTATTTATAATAACTTACTAAATCTTTAAGGAAATTAAACTCCATTCTCAACTTTAGCTCCTCAATCGTATCATCATCATCCACTTGGATATTCTGAGATTTCTCGATACTACCATCATCAGGTTCCTAAGGAATTGGTATATCTTTAATACATTCTTCAATTTTAGGAGATTCACATGGCACTTCAATTTCCCCACCATCAAGTTTATTATCCTTTGAACCAATTATTCTGTTTGTAGTAGAGTTTGTATTGTTGGTTAGAATCAGAGGTTTCATGATATATTGAAATGGGTAACCAACATTATGCAATAAACACAAATAGTCTACAATTAAACTCTTGCAAACAAGCCAACTTAATTTTCTTTTTCTTTGTATACGTGCAAAGAAGTTAACTTTTTAAGAATAAAACATGATCAGTTATTATGATTTTTCGTTGTAGTTTTAGACTGTCTCCACTGTTCATTTATAGTACTTAAAAATTTGAAACATAATAAAATTGGTCACAGGGCAAACGTGCAGTGCACGTTGCCATTTACTAGTATAATATAAACACACATATACATCACAACAAAACTATTTATTTAGTATTGCAAATTAGTTTTTGTCGATATGAGTCGATTTTCATTACAAATAGTTATTTTTGTTGTAAATAACTTGTCATAATTGTTCATTTTTCTTAGTCATGTATTATATATATCACTACAAGAAATTTGTTTATCTATGGCGAGTTATGTTTTGTCAAAATGAGTATATTTTTGTCATAAATAATTATTCTTATCACAAACAACTTGTCATAAATGTTCATTTTTATTATAGTGTATATATATATATTCTCAACCATATATATATATAGATACACATACGAGATAGAGAGAATGTGTGCAATAAAAACTTAAATATAGGGATGTAAAAAAATTGAAAAATGGGTTGAGTAAGACCGATGGGTTTGGTCCAGTTTTGTAAGCGATCCGGTGTGATACTGGTTTTTCAAAACCAAAACCGGTTATAAAACAGTATGGTACCAGTGTTCATATTTTGAAAACTGGTTTAAACAGAACCGGATCGATATATATTTATAATTTTTTATATTATATATAATTTTTTTTAATATTATATTATATATATTAAGAACTAATTGCTAATTAATAAACATGAAATTATAATCTTATTATTCAAGCCTATTAATCTTATAATTTATAATATAATATTTGATATAACATATAAATTTAATTTATAATATAATATAATATTAATATAACATAAAATTTTAATCTTAAACATAAACATTAATATTAAGTTATTAAAATAAACTTACTTTTGAAATATATAAATGATTAATACATTTTTGGTGTAATAAATTATAATAGATTTTCTTTTTGTAAATACATTTTTACAGATTTGATCATATGTATCTATATAAAAACTCTAGAACTTATATAGACTATAATTAATTTATATTCTATACTAGTATGTGTTAATTATTATAAAATAATATACTTATACTATAATATAAATAGGTTAATAGTTTGGTATATATAAATAGCATATTATTACTAACATAAATAATCTATAAAATCGAAAAATTGGATCAAAACTAAAAAAATTGAAATTTTCGATTTTGTTAATGAATCGGTCCGGTATCAATTCTTAATCTTTCGAAATCGGTGTACGCCGGTTCAATCGGTTCTAAAAAATATAACAAACCAGATCAAATCGGACGGTTACACCCTTGCTTAAATGCTTATTTGTTTTAAAAAATCTCCATAACTTCTTACTATTCACACAATCTCTACACACTATATTTTTTTTATTTTTTTATTTTATTAAATATTTATTATATGAATAGTGAATAGAAAATTTTAAATAGTTTAAAAAGAATAAACTAAAAAAAGATTTTTAAAAAATTTAAAAATTTAAAAAAATGTGGAGTATAGAATACGGTGGAAGTTGTGTAGCAAAACTCCCGATTAACAGGTTCACTACACGTACAAGAGGAAATATCAGAAGTCTCAAAGTGACCGGAATTTTAATCATTTGTTTACTACGGAACGGAATTATTGGCATCTTTCAAGTGATCAATTAAGTAAATTATTGTTCAAATTAATTAGTAAACTATATTTATTCTTAACTACACCAATTAATATATATATAACATATTTTAATTAGAGTCTTTCAAAGTGAAGAGTGGTTGACATAAAAAGCTCTTTAAAAATTTAAATCGTGTTTTTATTATCAATTTTCGCTTGAAAAAGAATATAGTTTTCAAGGGTACCTAATTTCTTTCTCGCAGCTTATAAAAAATGCCTCTTCTGAAGTTAAAAAAAGCATATTTCCGCGTTTAATAAGTTTCATAGATTCACATAATTTGGTCTTGTTTCATGATGTGTGTTGTTATTCATTATAAGAAAAACGAGATTTTGTGACTATTTGTTTGCGACGAAATGATTATTTGTAATTAAAACAGATTTATTTTAACTGTAAATAATAATTTTGTTGAAATTAACTGGTCACAAAAAAATAATTTTTTTTGATAGTGTCTTATCCCTTGTTATCATTTTCTTAACCGGAATGTGTGGTATTGGATTCAGGAGATCGAGTCAAAGGTTTTTGAAAAAAATATGTACAGTTTTAATTTGCACAAACTTTTTAAAAAATTGAAATCTATTTTCTTTAAAAAAATTACGTTTTTATAATAGATCGATCTGATCACTATTTTATCAAATAGATTTCATAGAACTTGGCAGTACGTATACTTATTATATCTAACTATGTTATCAAAATTGAAACTCTCATGTATTCATTATCGAATACGGATCAGATGTATTAATCCTCAACCATATATCTCTGATCACTGATCTTCAAGAGAAGCTTCCATCAAAACCCCATTCCTTTCTTTTTACCCTAGTTTACTAGTACCTTTACGGTCAAATAATCATGGAAGAAGCTTCGTATTGGATGTGGATGAAGAGGAAACAAATGTTACAGTCGTATTCTCAACCATCAATGAATTATTTTAACAATTCATGGGAAGAAAAGGCTTTTGCAGAAGTTGCAGCCGGGCCTCTTGGGGGATGCATATGGCCTCCGAGATCTTATTCTTGTAGTTTTTGCAGTAGAGAATTCAGGTCTGCCCAAGCCCTAGGTGGTCACATGAATGTCCATAGAAGGGATAGGGCAAGGCTGAAACAATCTCCTTGGCCCCTCAATGATGAAGCCAGCTGCCATCATCAAAATCAAGATCCGAATCATTCTAAGTCACTCGGTGTTAAGTTTTCAACCGAGCTCTGCAAGTTTCGTCTCGATCGAGACCCTAAATCTAGCCCCACTACTGTTGCATCAGGTGCTCTATCGCCTTCAAGGGTTTCAGCCTTAAATACTCCAGAAAATTTTAGGGAACAAATTAGTAGTACTGTTGCATCTGGATCAGTCGACGTCTTATATTTCTCAATCTTGGTCTGATTCCGCGGGGGTTCGACTTCTCTGTATCTTGTCAGAATCAAAACCAGGAGTGGAAAATAATCTAAGGGAAGAAGATCACTCAATATATCTGGGAAATGCTGATTATGTTGAAACTGAATTTTCTGTCGGCAGGAATTCGTTTGTTAGCCAAAACCGACCAACTGGGTCTTGTGGGGTTGAGGCAGTCAGTTGCAAACGACCAAAGAGTGCTGTTTCTTCACTGTCGTTCTTTCTGAAGTCATGTTCAGATGATAGATGCCACCTTCAGTCAAAGGCAACTGGAGTACTCAAGCCTAACAGCATAGAGGACTTGGATCTTGAGCTCAGGCTTGGTGATCCACCTAAACTACTGAAGGAGGGTCAGGTGCAATTTTATGTACCTGCTTAAGTTACATTATTTTGTTTAATGAATGGATAATCGTTAATGTTTGTTTCTGATCTTTCCTTAATTCCTAGGTAGCTATTTCTTGTCTCTTGATGTCGATCTTATGTTTAACAGGCAGTGGCTACGTACTCGATCTGCATATTTTGGAATTTTGAATGAAATGAAAAGCTTAATTTTCAATGACCTGATCACTTATTATTCTTAATTAATTATAATATTGCCAATATTGCATCTGATTTCTTTTCTATTTGTTCTGGAGCTACCCGGCTGGTGCAATAATCAGTTAGGTTTGCACTATCTTCCATTTTCTTCTTGTGATCATAAAATGACAAAGTGGAGACTAGTGGTGTTACGAGCGCGACCGACTAAGTGAGTAACTAGTGGATCGACAGGAAAAGATGTTGGATCACTCTGGCATGATTTATCTATTGTAGATGAATTTTGATAAAAGACGTGGGTTGTTTAATGAGGATCCCACCTCTACAAACAATTGTTTGAATATTTTTCAGATACCTCCATTCATAGCATCCTTCTAATTAAACTTATAATCATGGGTTTACAAGGAAAGTATTACAAGGAACGTATTCTGACATACATGAAAATTAAGCAAAACTCAAACATAATTTTAGCTAATTGATCTATTCCCAACAAGGCAAGTCAGCCCTTGCAAACATTTATTCTAGAAATTGAGCTTTGATCACCCGTAGTATATTTCTTCTTCTTTGTCCTTCATTACTTCTTCTTCAAAAAAAGTTCATTCGATCAAAAATAATTTTTTGCAATGATGGTCGGGCACAAAGTTCTCTTCACAATTAAAGTAAAGTCCATTTCTCCTCATTTCTTGTAATTTGCCAGGACTGAGGCACCAAATAAGTGATGCTTTTTGTTCTTGATAAACTAGCAGAAGGCAACAGGGGTTCCGTTGGTTCCATGGACTCAAATCATTTGGCTCCTACTGTCAATGGTTTCTTAGCATGTCTTGCTTCAAATAATCGGGACAAGCCTATAGCATCTGTGATGGACGCTGGCCTTGCAGCTTGCACATATGTGCATATGGGCTCCTTGAGTCCGCTGATGAAGCACCCCAATTGGTGCGTGGAAGCCAAGCCTTCAACTTGACTCAAAAGCTGCTCAAATTGTAACTGATGTATTTGAACTGTTCCCATTTGGCACAGCTTGCTCAAAGTGTCGAAATAATCCTCAAACATGGTGGGTCCGTAGCGAATACGGAGTCCTTTTTTTAGTGCCTCCCAGTATGTGATTTCTTCAGTATCTTTATATAATTGGTACAACATCTACACCTCTCCTTCCAAGTGATAAGCGGCTAACGATAATTTTTCAATCTCTTTCGTTTGTTGGTAGTCGAAAACCTGCTCCACCCGATAGATCCAACTAGTCGGATCGTCCAAGCCATTGTACCTTAAAAAGTCCAACTTGGCCAGTTTGGGAACTGCCGAGTTGTTCCCACCACCATAGTTCTATCCGTTCCTATTCCTTGACCCCGATCATTCTCTATCACCCGAACTCTTGTTGGCTAAAGAATCCACCTTTGCACTTGTCTCCTCGAATTTTTTCATTACAGTTCTATAAGGCTCCCAAAATTAGCCATTTGTTGTTTCAAATGCTCAACTTGAGAGTCCACTATGACCTGCTTTGATGTTAAAATGTTACGAGCGTGAGCGACTAAACGAGTAACTAGTGAATCAACAGGAAAAGACGTTGGCTCACTTCGGCGTGCTTTACCTATTGTGGATGAATTTTGATAAAAGACTTGGGTTGTTTAATGAGGGTCCCACATTTGCAAACAATTGTTTGAATATTTTTCAGATACCTCCATTCATAGCATCCTTCCAAACTTATAACCATGGGTTTATAAGAAAAGTATTATGACATACACGGAAGTTAAGCAAAACTCAAACATAATTGTAGCTAAATGATTTATTTCCAACAAGACAAGTCAGCCCTTGTAAACATTTATTCAAAGCAGTAAAATAAACGGTAAACTAGCAAGGTTGCCAAAGTTACGCGCGTTAAGCTTTCGTAACAAGTGGCATGATTGATAGAGTAGCTGAGACAAATTAAGGAGAAGAGATCATGAATATAGCAAGTTCCTAGCTGTACCTCATTCAAAATATGCAAAGCTTCAACTTCGAACATGTGGTGCAATGATATTATATATTCTCCTTGCCAACTATATATATATATTTATATATATATATGTATATGAGATCAAGTTCCTTGTGTTCTGTAGAGCTATATATTCCCATCTTATTTATAATTCGATACATGAAAAACTGACATAATTTCTGAATTATCTCAATGATCGCTGTGCTATTTATGATTTTTTAACGCAAACCGGTTATTGAGGCGAGAAGCGTGATCATGCTCTTAGATACAAAATGCAAATTACGTAATTCAATTTTACTGCGTGTTCAGACATGAGAGAGAGAGAGAGAGAGATTTGACAGTGCGTTTTGGAGGCCAGGCCCAGGGGTGAAAAAACTGGGAGAAGCATATTATGTTTGGATGTTGAGATAAGATGAGAAGTTTTGAAAATTTTATGAATAGTGTTAAGATGAAAGTTTAAAATATTATTTTTTAATATTATGATTGTTTTGGGATTTGAAAAAGTTAAATTAAAATTTGAAAAAATTGAATTGTTTATTATATTTTATATGGGGATTTGAAAAAAATGTAATGATGAGATGAGATGAGATAGAGATGAGAAATCTCATCCCTCCCCCCAAACATAACCTTAAAAGTCACTTCAGCTACATCCAAAAGGCTCAAAGGTAAGGGACGTACATCTGATCACACAACGTGAATTCCCTTTTAACCTGTATAATTACAATCGGCGAATTAAATCTATTGCCCCCGCAATTACACCCACATCTCTTCCTCCCAAACTCCAAAACCTTCGGTTTTGCTCCAAAACTTTCCTCTCGATCGAGACCCTCCAAATATATGTTTTGCCCTTAAAAGGAATTTATGTTGCCAAATATATTTTTGCCGTTAAAAGGATGCTTTATAGTTGTACGTGATTCTAGAGCCAAACTCTCCGTGTTCTTCTCGGGTACTTCAGAAAGGCTGTGCATAGTGGAGACCAGGAATAGTGAGGTAATTAGTGTCCTCGGTTACTGTGAAGAGCCTGTTTTTGTGCAACACAGTCGTAATATATTTTTGTCTGACGTGCCGCGGGTTAAAGAGCTGGTTTTTTTTTGTTTTTTTTGGTTCTTAACAGTTAGCGAGGTCTGAGTGTGGCTATGCCCGAGTGACTAGTAACGTCGTGGAGTAGCTGATCTGTGCACATGCATGGGTGTTATATATGACGTGTCTCCATTTGTTTCTTTCAAAATATTCATTTAAATTTTATTGTAATATGGGAAGGAACTTAGAGTGTTAGTAGTGGGCTAGTTAAAATTAAACTTTTAGCTAAAGGATAGCTAGAGTGTAAAATATAATTCAATATTGGACTGGGTAAATATACAGTAAATTCAACTTTAGATAAAGGAACTGGTTAAATTTGTTAAATAAAAAGAGATTAGTCAAATATTACTTTTAATTAAAATATTACTCTCTCCTACTGCAATTCTGACTCCCGCACTGTAGAAAAAATTCACCTTTAGAAACTCAGCTCTCTTCTTATTTTCAGACCATCGAAAGACTTCATGGGGAAGGTGGATTTCGTTATTTTTGGAGAACTAGTATTACTTTCATACATTCCTTTAAAAATGCTGGAAATAATGTTGTGCTATTTCAACCATCTTGCAAGGCCATTAGATGAAGTCAGGGAAGCTTCTCAAGAAGAAAGAAAATTAATTATCTTGCAAGGTCACTGGGAAAGGCAGAAATTAATTATCTTTGTATACTCTATAACCGTTAAAAAATATAATTGTTGAAAAAATTCAAAATATAATTAGAATTAAAATAAATGAAAAGTTTAAAATCAATATTTTAATATAATAGTAAAAGATTTATAGAGTTTGTTATTTGATATTATGAAAAGTGACTAGCTAAAATTTATAAAATTAAATTTTTTAATCAAATTTTAACTAAAATTTGTTGAGCCCTACTAATGCTCTGATTCCGTAATAGATTCTAACAAACAGAAACAGATAAAAGCGCCTGGTCAAATCGTTTGGTTGTTAGATTAATGTATATTGTTATCCACCTTACGTGGTTTTTTTAATTAAAAAACTGGGTATTAGCTATCTCTTTTTATTTTTATTTCTTGCTTAATTTAAGAATTTTCCTTGGTTTGCTTTGTTGTTAACTTGGAGCAATTATAAATTTAAATCTTCAGTCTAATTTATAAATTTTAAAATTTATCTTTTAAATTAAATTACATCACATATGTGAATGATATAAAGAATTTTAAATAGAATTATTGTCTAACGAATAATAACTTGCATAGGGATACAATTTGTCCTTCGTGCTGATCAATCTTCATATTCATGAAGCACTATCACGGCCATAATCAACAAAAAGAAGTGAGAATCTAAATAATTATCACGTGTTATTTAATTATTGAGGATAGCTTTTTGGAGTTTGTTTGGGTAGAGAAATTATGTTATTTTATTTAATTATTATAATTTCTTTAAATTTTTATATAAAATATAATAAATAATTTAATTTTTTAAAATTTTAAAATAATAATAATATTTTATTACTAACTTATCTCATATTATTTTACTATCAAAAGAGGCCAAAATCCAGACTCTTATCTTTTGACCGGCCTTGAACCTGTACATAGAACTTATCACTGGCGGACGAACATATAGAAATTATCAGTATTATTGGTAATGGGTTTTTGTAGGCCCAGCCAATCTTTTGAATGATCAACATATTGGAATGAAATATTTTAATATTAATATCGTTTTAACATAATTGATATATAAATAAATTATATATAAAAATTATATTTTAAAATAATAATTTATATATTAATAAATAATATATAAATTATAAATAATTTAATCTGAATTTGAGATAAAAAAATGAACTTACAGTTTGAAAAAATAAAATAAAATTAAGGGATAAAATATCGACCGGTACAAGCCAAAATATCGGCCGGTACAGAATATATGTAATACCTATACTGGACTAGTAACTGNGGCGGACGAACATATAGAAATTATCAGTATTATTGGTAATGGGTTTTTGTAGGCCCAGCCAATCTTTTGAATGATCAACATATTGGAATGAAATATTTTAATATTAGTATCGTTTTAACATAATTGATATATAAATAAATTATATATAAAAATTATATTTTAAAATAATAATTTATATATTAATAAATAATATATAAATTATAAATAATTTAATCTGAATTTGAGATAAAAAAATGAACTTACAGTTTGAAAAAATAAAATAAAATTAAGGGATAAAATATCGATCGGTACAAGCCAAAATATCGGCCGGTACAGAATATATGTAATACCTATACTGGACTAGTAACTAGTACGGTATTTACCAATCGTACCGGTCAGTACGGTACAGTATTTAAAACAATCAGCCCGGCCCCAACTCGGCCAATGATTTGTCATCACGTTTTGGGCCAAAGAAGATATGAGATTGATTAGATCAATGGGAAATGTGAAAAAAGAGTTCTGCTATGTATAATTATTTTTACATATTCTTTATGCATTTCATCGACATGATTGGCTAAAGTAATTGTTTTATATTAAAAAAAAAAAAGTAACGCAGTCAATCATATTAATAGAATATATAAAGAAATACGCATAAATAACTAGTCATAAAATTTTTAATAGACAAATGAACAGACGATATCTTAATATTAAGATCCTTACTTTTCCTTTATTTTCATGGAGAAACCCAAAAGGGAACACGTGATATTTATATTTTATTTAATGAAATTAATTATAGAGAAAAGATTTATATAAATTTTAAAAAGATAAATTTCATACAAATTTTTATAAAAAAAAATGTATCCCACCTTAAAAAGTATAATTTTTTTTTATTAATATGATTCACTATTTTACAAAAAAATTATACGTGACTTGTCTATTTTAAACTTGTACCTAATATTACTTTTAACTATATATTATATGTATACGTGGAAATCACCAAATTAAAGATAGAAATTTCAAGATAATCAAAGTTAGTTGAACAATTAACTAATTTTGAGAAATGATAAAAAATAATAGTGAATAGTAGTAAAAAAATATGTAAAAATAATAATAAAATAATGAATACTCCACTACCCAAACTAGTCTTAAAACTCTGTTTAAGTAGTGGAGTGTTCTGAGAATATTGTATTACTATTTATTATTTTATTATTATTATACATATATTTTTATTATCTTGTACTATTATTTTTTACTATCATCTACAAAGAAAACACTATAGACACAAAAAAATCCCACAAAGAGATCCCACACACAAATGCTGTGTGCCACGTCTCTCTTTTTTTTTTTTTTTTCTCTCCCATTTCCCCTGCCCTCTCCCTATGCATGCCATGATAGTCGGGGACCACCACAGAGTGGGTAGAAGACACCAACGATCCAAGCGGTATCGTCGGCTTGGAGCTCACGGCAACTCACCTTGCACGTTGGTGGCCGAGGACCACATTTCGCACATTGTGTGCGTGGTGATCGCACGCCATTAAGTGATTGGGGTGGCGGGATCTGAGTAGATGGCTTGTCCATTGACCGTCTCTAGGGGTCAGGAACCATCCCGGAAGGTTAGACAACGCAGACGAGGGGAGAGACAGAGAGAGAAGTGGCACATTGCTATGTGGGATCCATTTGTCTCTCTGACAGTCCTCTTCAATGAGCGACATAGCCTAAAAGGTATTGAATCTCGTCTCTCTCTACTAAAAATATTTTCTCTCCATACACTTTTGCTTCGTTCAATTTTTTTTTTTTTTGTTGGTGGAGATTTGTTAATGGCAATAATTCTCTGTGGAGATTAGTGTGTTTATTCCAATTTGGATTGCAATTTTGGTTGGTTTCGATGGGATTGCGCAGAGAAGTTTTTATTGACCAGAAATTATTTGTGTTTAGAAAGGAGAAAAAAAGGTGGTGGAGAATCACAGAAAGTAGTCACCGTGTGGTGAAATACATATCCTTGGATCATAAAGCTCTGGGATGGTTGGGTTTTATGGTGAGGGAATGTGCAGCGTCATTGGGATCTACTGAGTTCCTTAGAACTCGCAGAAGAGGAAATCAAGTGTTAGTGGTTCAGAGGGGCTGCAATCACAATGGAAGGTATTTCTCTCTTTCGGAGTTTGGACATGAAAAGAGGAGATGTGTGATAGTGGTGCCGAAAGGGAGGAAATGGGAGGGGTGGAGGAACTTTGGAGACACTGTAAAAGAGCTTACTTCTCCTTCCTTCGTTTTGAGTTTGAGAAACAGAGGGGCTCGTAATCCGTGGTCTTCTCAGGTAGGCAAGCTGAAGGTGTATAAGGGGGATGGTGGTGCTCCATCATCAACGGTAGACGGCTCACGGTCGTGCTGTGAGGTGCTCCAAGAGCAGAAGGTACTGCTTTGAGAAGTAAGTGCAGTGGTGCCAGGTGTGCCCATTTCAGAGGTGTAGAGGAACGGGAGAGATGGCAGTGAGCTGTTGGGGCTAAATGATGATAAATTGCTAAGGGCGTTGGTTGATATGGAGGAAAAAGTTGGGATTCTATTGGAAGATATCATTTGCCTTAAACGATGCGTTAAGGGAAAGGAAGTTATGAAGATCGGCTTGGGCCGTGATTTGGGCTTTAATGAAGGAAGGGGAAGGCCTCAAGTCTCAGAACAGAGGGTGATGGGCTCAAGGACGAGGAGGGCTAATTTAGTGCAGGTTGGGCTAGTGAAGGGCCCTGGGCTGGGCCAAGCTTTAGGCCCAAAGAAGGCCTGGAGGGCGACGTCTTGGAAGCATGCTAATATCTTGGTCCAGGTAATGTGTCTTCCTCCTGCAGCGCCGAGAAGCGTCTTGTTGGACTTCACATCGACACAGAAAGCTCCGTCGGTCGCTGTTGACCACCACGGTGAGTCAGTACAGTCACCTCAATGGGAGGATATTGAGGATGGCAAGTTGGTAGAGGAGCCGGCAGAGGATGGGCCTTCGAGTGTTGATTTCTCGTTGTCGTGGTGTGGGCTGTCATTGGAGATTGCACAGACCCAGTTGTGCATGGTGGTCGGAGTAGTGTTTTAAGTTTCGTACCGTACCAGCCGTTACGGCCGGTATTTTTCATACCAGCCACCGGTCTGGTACAGGTACGCTGCCTGTTTTATATCGGCCGAAATACTAGCCGTACCGGCCGTTTCGGCAGATATTTCAGCCCTTATTATTATTTTTTATTTTTTCAAACTACAAGCTCATTTTTTACCCCCAATTCAAACTAGACTATTTATAGTTTATATATCTATGTATTTATGTATAATTTATTTATATATAGACTATTATTTTGAAATATAATTTATATATATACATTTTTATATATAATTTATTTACATATCGACTATCCCGAAATGGTACATTAAACGGTATCGGCACCAAAATATTTTGTTTCAATGCCTTCACCGGTACGGCATCCGGTACGGTATTTAAAACATTGGGTCGGAGGTTCAACTGTGTTTCCTGTGCAGTCAAACTTGCTAGGGAGTGCCTTTTCATTATAGGGGTCTCTGTTAGGCACTTTTTCATTGGAGATGGGTTTTGTTAATGGGAATAATTCTGGGGATGGGTTCGAAGAATTGAGCCTTTCTGAAAATTTGGTGGAATCCAGTGGTGCACCAGATTTAGTATGTGGTTCGGAACTGGCTTTATTAGCTCCTGATAGTCCTAGTGAGGAGGGGTCGTTCTAACTTCTCTATGTACACTCCCTCCACACTCCCTCCCAGCTCTAAATATGGGAGTTCCATCAAATTGAGTCTTTAAGAAGGTAGAGGAGATTCAAGTTGTTATTGGGGTTTCTTTTGGAGGTTATGACTAACAATTTAAGGCTATTCTCGTAGCACTTAAAGTTAGCCATTCGAAATTAAATACAAAGCAGGATGGGAACTTAGACGACTAATTTGTTCCATTAATTATGATGTGAAGGAAGGGAGTGGCAGAATTGATAGATTGAAAGGGAAGGTCAATCTAGGTTTTTATGAAGCCTAAGATCTTTTCATGGAATGTTCGGGGGCTCAATGATTGCAATAAATGCCTTTGTATCAAATCATTATTGCGGATGTGGAAGGGTAATGTGGTATGTTTTCAAGAAACAAAGCTGTGATTCATTGATAGAAGAATTGTGCGAAGTTTATGGGGTGCTCGTATGTGAGTTGGACTTATTTGGCTTATTAGGGAACCTCAGGTAGAGTGTTACTAATGTAGGATAAAAGAGTGGTTGAGGCAATTGAGAAGTGTATTAGAGATTTCTCGGTTGTAACTTTATTAAAAAATGTGGTTGATGGATGGGAATGGGCATTTGCAGGTTCCTATAGTCCTAACGTGGACAGGGATAAGAGAAGGTTGTGGTAGGAGTTGGCAGGCCTATACTCCTTATGGGACGTGCCGTGGTGTATGTGGGTGATTTTAACACAACTCCATTTCCTAGCGAACGATCAGGGCATTATCGAAAATTCTGTGTCCATGGAGGAATTCTCCGAGTTCATCTTTTATCTGGACCTCATGGATCTTTTCCTGGTAGGGGGTGAGTACACTTGGTCAAATGGGCGGGTTTGGTCGAGATTGGATAGATTCCTTGTCTCTCCTTTGTGGGAAGCCCACTATTCAAAAGTAAGTTAGAAATGATTAGCTCAAATCAATTTAGATCATTTTCCTATCCTTTTAGATTGTGGGGTATTCATAGGGGTCGCCGATATTTCAAGTTTAAAAACATGTGGCTAACAGTGGATGAGTTTGTATAGATGGTGCGTGCTTGGTGGTCATCATATCAGTTTATTGGTACTCCAAGTTTCATTCTTGCAGGCAAATTAAAGGTTTTGAAACAAGACCTTAAGAAGTGGAACTTGGAAGTTTTTGGTCACATTGACAATCAGAAGTCTACACTATTGGAGGAACTGAAATAGGTAGAGGGTAAAGAATTATTGGGAGATATCTCAGAGAAGGTGTTATTGAGGAAGGGCATGGTTATGACAAACTTGGAGAGGGTTCTGTTGTCAGATGAGACTTCATGAAGTCAAAAATCCAGGGCTCTTTTGGTTGAAAAAAGGTGATAGGTGCACGAAATTCTTTAAAAAAGTAGCTAATTCACATCGGCACAACAATGCTATTTAGTTGCTTCAATTAGGCTCTCAGGTGCTATCTTCTTCTCCCGAGTTAGAAAACCATATTGTACATTACTATGAGACCGTTCTCACGGAATCGGCTTTTTGGAGGCCGAAGCTTGATGCCTTGCCTTTTGAGGCAATTAACTTGTAGAATGTGAGTGTTTTGGAGAGACCTTTCGTTGAAGAAGAGATTTACAAGGTTATCTCTGGTATAGCTAAGGATAAAGCGTCGGGTCTGGATGGTTTTTCGATGGGTTTATTTCAAACTTGTTGGGACATTGTGAAATGTGATGTTATGCAGGTTTTTAGTTAATTTCACTCTTTTCAAAAGTTGGAAAAATCCCTTAATTAGGCTTTCATTGTTCTCATTTCAAGAAACACGGAGCTTCGACTATTGAGGACTTTCGTCCAGTAAGCCTGGTTAGTAGCGTACATAAGATTATTTCAAAGGTTCTTGCCAACCGGTTTAGTCCAGTGTTGGAACATATTATTTTCAAATCTCATAATGCATTTATTCGGAGGAGACAAATTCTTGATTTGATACGCATTGCAAATGAGTGCTTGGACCACAGACTATGGGATGGAGGTTCAGGTGTTCTTTGCAAGCTTGACATGGAGAAGGCATATGATCATGTGAATTGAGAATTCCTTTTATACTTGCTTGAGAGGTGTAGCTTTGGGGATAGATGCATTTCATGGATGCGTCATTGTATTTCAACCGCCCGGTTCTCGATTCTAGTTAACGGCACACCTGTTGGTTTTTTTGATAGTTCGAGAGGATTTATGTAACACCCCGTATTTTAGTGTATTTTAATAAATGATTAATTTAATTAATTTAAATATTGATTCTCTGGTTTTAGAATTTTGGGGGTTTTATTATATTATTTTATAATATTTTAAATTGTGAAAATTATTTTTATTGAGCTTTCTTATTATTAATTATTGTTTTGGATTTAAATTGATCTTTAATTTAAATTAGTTTGTTTATGGGTTTTAAAATTTTTATTGTTTTATTAAAGCATTTCACTTCGTTTGATTAATTTTAATTAGTATTCTGCAATTTAATTACTTTTTATTTTAAAGAATGTTTTGTTGGAGTTTAATATTTTACTTTAACAAGTTTTGAGTTTAAACTGATTTATTTAATTTACTTTTTTAAAAATAGTTATTTTGATGATAAGTTGTGACCCAAAAGTTGTGAGGATTGGACCTCATTTCTTTTCTTCTTCTTTTTTCGTTTCTTTCTTTTCTTCTTTTTCCCTCGGCCAGCTCTCCCGCTCTCTCTTTCTCTCTCTCTCTCTCTCTCTCTCTCTCTCTCTCTCTCTCTCTCTCTCTCTCTCCCTGTGCGAATCAGATAACTGCTTCCAGCCACCACTGCCGGCTGTCTGTGGCCTTCACTGCCGGCACCACTCGGTTCCCCAGTTGCTGGCGACACCACCTCTTCAATTTCAGGCCGGCTATCGCCGCCGTTAGCCTCAGCGAGCCGTGCGAAACCGCGGCCTTCCTCTTCCTGTTCTGCCACCGTCCGGCCACCATTGGTCACCATTTCTTCACCAGCCTCTTGCCGTCCTAACCCACCCAATTTCGGCTCCAATCCATCGCCGAAGCCATCTCCACGAGCTAATCTCTGTTTCGGCCTTTTTGGCCTTCCACCACCGTTTCGGCTGCCACCCACGGCCAACCGTCTCTTCCACTAACTTTACCACCTCCCATAGGCCCTACCCTATCATTCCCTAACTTTCGTTTGACTCCGTTGGAATTTGGGTTTTCTGTGTATTTCGACCACAGTGTTTTTGCATTGCTACATTGCTTTCCAGCCGCCTTTTGCACCTCTGTGATCCTCCTAAAATTATTTTATAGCGCTGTAAGTATTTCTCCAAAAGATTTTTAAGACTTAAGTATATATTTGCACTAACCTGTTTTATAAACTGTATTATGGTTAGTTTCCGGACTGAGTCCGAGGAGTTCGGGGGTGGATGGATTTGAAGACGGAGTATTTGTGTGTTGATTATATTGTGATTTTGTTGGTAATTCTTCGATTTCATGGTATTATACAAGCATGCTTGGGTGTGTTTTGGAAACTGTGTTTAATGTGAAAAAGGCTTTTCGGTTGCGTGTGTATCACTCCCAAGCCGAAATGGGGTATTATCTCGGTGAAGCTCCTCTGGACACTCGAGAGTGGAATATACTGAGTGTCGTCCCCAGGGGCTATTGCCCGGGACTTGGACGGGATGGTAGCACTCTTGATCCGACTCCGTGGCCCCTCATGCTGGCGGAGGTCAGAGGATGCTTGGCTATGTACGCGGTGGGCGCGGAACTGGGCATCACTCGTTGTGTATCACTCACACCGTCGTTACCCGTGGGGTGACGAAGGGAGCTAGAGTATGTGGATGGTCCCTAGGGGAGGCCACGGTGCATACGGTTAAAATTGGAATTAATGGAATTATTCCTGGATTTAGTTTTATGCCAAATAGTGATTTTTTGCGTGCGTGAAAAAATTATGATTTTTGAGAAATGGTATTTTTTTCTCAGGTTTTTCGCTTTGGTCATCATGTGCATGCATAGCGTTAGTTGTTTTAATATATTTATTGTCTTAGAGTATTTTGGATTTTACTTACCTGTGGTACCATTTTAAGGTACCGTAGATTTTGATATTGTTAATGCAGATGTCGAGCCTAAGGATGTGGCTTCACCAGAGAAGTGATCTGGGATCACTCGGGTTTATGCCTTTTCAACTTTGTATTATTTGGGACATTTGTTTTATGTTTTTAAACGTTTTGTATTTGGATACTTGTATTAAACAAATTCTGGTACTAGTTGATTTATTTATTATTATCCGCTGCGTATTTATTGTACACTGTTTATTTGTTGTACACACTTGAACTTGTCGTTAGGATGCGTGACCCGTGTTGTCATCATCCTGAAGTCACGATTCCTGTATTGTTTTGTACGTGAGAATTGGGGCGTCACAATTTCGGCATGAAGATCCTCTATCTCCTTTCCTATTTGTTATAGTTTTGGAGGCTTTTAAGTAGGATGGTGCAAGTTGCTGTTGGGAGAGGGTTATTATCTGGTTTTCAGGTGGGCAATGGCTATGGTGGCTAGGGGTGAAAACCGACGTCGTCGGCGTGATTTTTGGGTAAAACCGACGCCGACCGGCGTCTGAAAAATGGGGGAGCCACCGACCGTAACCGGTCGATGGGGAAGAGAAAACCGATCGAGGCGGTTCTCTGGCGGTTCTCGGTCGGCGTCGGTTCTCTGGTCGGTGTTAACTACTGAGAGAGACTGAGTTGCACAGGAGAGAGAGAGAGAGAGAGAGAGTTGCAGAAATTCAATTCGGGAAGAAGAGGGGATGTGAAGAAGAAGACTAATGTCGAAACGACGCCGTTCAACTTTAAGTTGAACAGCGTCGTTTCAGATTTCTTTTTTTTCTTACGTCCTTATTAAAACGACGCCGTTTGGTTTAATGCCAAACGGCGTCGTTTCTATATCTGTTGTAATACTTATTAGCTAAAACGACGCCGTTCCACTTAAGTTTAATGGAACGGCGTCGTTTAAGTAAATGCATATTTAAAAAAAAAAAAAAATTATTATATCGGTCGGTTCAGCGGTCCGGTCCAGCCTCAAACCGGGACCGAACTGCTGAATGTCGGTTTCTTCATATTTCCACCGCACGCCGACCGGTTCTGGCCGGTTCCTGACGCGGCCGGTCGGTTCGCGTCGGTGGCGGCAGGTGGCGTCGGTTTCTGTACAGCCTTAATGGTGGCCCTATTATCATCTCACACATTCTTTTTGCACATGATACTTTAATCTTTTGTGAAGCAGATAATAGTCAAATCCAAATTCTACGAGCATTGTTACTTTGCTTTGAAGTAGTGTCAGGGCTTAAGGTGAACCTTGGCAAGTTTGAGATGGTTCCTGTGGATGCGGTTTCTAATATTCTCAGTTTATCAAGCCTTCTGAATTGTAAGGTATCCTCTTTCTCAATAAAATATTTGGGCCTTCCATTGGGAACAACTTTCAAGAATAAAGCTATATGAGACGGGGTGGTGGAGAAGATAGAGAAAATGTTGGTTGGTTGGAAACGGATGTATTTATCAAAAGGAGGCCGCCTCACTTTTATTAAAAGTGCTCTCAGTAACCTCCCCACATATTTTTTTATCTTTGTTTCCTATGCCTATAGGGGTGGTGAACAGGATGGAGAAATTCTTTAGAGTGTTCTTATGGGGAGGCATGGGGGAGAAAAAGAAATTTCATCTATTTAGATGGAAGACAGTTTGTGCCTCAGTTGTGAATGAGGGGTTGAGAGTGTGTAACTTGAGAACTTTTAATAAAATTCTATTGGGGAAAGGGTTTTGGAAATATCACTTGGAGGGGGATCATTGTGGAAGAAAATTATTGACGCTATATATGATGTCACTCGGGGTGGTTGGTACGAAGTGAGAGGGGGGTATGGTGTGGGTTTATGGAAGTTTTTAAGAAATGGGTGGCCATACTTTGCAAATCAAATTCGCTTTGTAGTTGATAAGGACAATCGAATTTGTTTTTGGCAGGACGTGCGGTGTAGAGATCACACATTGGAAATGGCTTTTTCGGTTCTATATCGTATTGCAGTTAATAGGGATGCTTTAGTGGTGGATGTGCAGTTATTTTCTCATGGCTTGAACTAGTAGAATATTTTTTTGAAAGGGATTTTCATGACTAGGAATTATCTATTGTTTCATACTTTTTCAGCCTACTATATTCCACAGGGACTCATATAGCACAGCGAGATAAATTGAAGTGGAAGTCTAATAATCACAAGATATATACAGTTAAGGCGTATTATAACATCTTGACAACATAAGATCATACTTCGTTCCCTTGAAAGAATATTTGGACGTCTTGTGTGCCTTCCAAAGTAGCATTTTTTGTTTGGAATGCCGCTCTTGGAAAGATCTTGACTACGAACAACTTGAGGAAGAAAGGGTGCGTAGTGATGGATTGGTATTACATGTGTAAAAAGAATGAAGAATTTGTGGACCATCTCTTACTACACTATGAGGTAACAAGGGTGTTATGAGATGAAATATTTCAAATGGTTGATGTTGCTTGGAATATGCCTATGAGGGTGATGAATTTGTTGGATTGTTGGAGAAAGATGCAAGACTGTCATCAAGTGGCAACGGTGTAAGAGATGATTCCGTTGTACAACATGTGATGTATTTAGACTGAAAAGAATGCATGTTGCTTTGAAAATAAGGAATACACATTGGCTGAGTTGAAATTTTTTTTGCTCCACACTTTAATGTGTTGGTTTTTTGCTATTGTATTACATGAAGACAATGTTCATGATTTATTATATTTAATTTATCGCTTTTAAAATATATTTAGATATTCTTCTATATACTTTCTATGTACATGAGTTATACCTAATCCATTCATTTTTATATATATATATATACTATTTATCTCTTATTAAAAAAAAAAAAAAAGTCCTCTTCATTATTTTATTATTTTTATTACTTTTATCATTCTTGACCAAACGCAACCTGAAAGCAAGTACTTTTATCATTCTTGTCCAAACGCAACCTGAAAGCAGCCATAAGTGCCAGAACACCGTAAGTGCCAAAACACTATCGAGAATCGATGGCAGAGGCAGGGAACGGGGTTAAAGGCTCGGCGAGATGGTCACTCCAGGGAGTGGCCGCTCTGGTCACCGGCGGCACCCGTGGCATAGGGTCTCTTCCCCTCTCTTTCTTTCGGAGAACATGTCTATTTTTGTTTTTCTTTTGTCCTCCCCCGGTTAATGGTTTTATCTGATATGATATATCTTGGCATGGTGGGCAGGCATGCGGTGGTGGAGGAACTAGCTGGTTTTGGTGCGTCCGTATATACTTGTTCAAGGAATGAAGCGGAGCTTGGTAAGTGCTTGAAGGAATGGGAGGGTAAGGGTTTCGTGGTCTCTGGCTCGGTGTGCGACGCGTCGTCACGTGCCCACAGAGAGAGGCTCCTGGAGCAAGTCGCTTCTGTTTTCAATGGCAAGCTCAACATACTTGTAAGTCCCCAAAAACGTTTTCCTTCCGTTCCCTTCCCCACAATTCCTAGTGGATTTTAGGATAGGTTTGGAGAGTGAGATGAGAATTTTTGATTTTAGATAAAAATTTAAAATATTATTTTTTAATAATAATATTATTTTAATTTTAAAAAAATTGAATTGAAATGGAAAAAAATTGAATTGTTTATTATATTTTGTATTAAAATTTTAAAAAAGTGTAATGATGATATCAGACGAGAATTTTGTATTTTGTATGGATATCTAAACCTGTCCGGATCTGTGTACAATTTTGATTTGGCTCAAATTCATTTTTTCTTTTTTAAAATGCATCAATGCAGACATGAGACACGCGAGTGACACGAAATGCCATCGTATAATGAATCATGTTCGAGGTACTTGAGTTTGAGCCTAAAAAAAAAAAGAAACGGTCCGAGAAAATAAATTCTAATTGTACTGGGTCTGAATTGTCCTATATTATTTGTTAATGCTCTTGTACGCAGCTTCCAAAGGTTCTCAAGCCATTGGTTGAAGAGATAAATGGTGTGGCTTTATAATTTTCCCTTCTTTTTAAATAATATAATAGTAGTAGTAGAAACACTCCATCACACAAAGGAGTGAGGCTTGTGGTTTGTACTGCCAGTACTTGTGTGTCGTATCATTGGCCACAATTTACTAGAATAGTCTGACCTTGTTTGGATGTTGGGATGAGATGAGAAATATGTGAATAGTGGTGAAATGATTTGTGAATAATAGTAAAATGGTTTGAGTTAAGATGTTTTATTGGGTTTTAGGAAAGAAAAGAGAAAAAATTGAATAAAAATGTTACAAAGTCAAAATATTGTTAGAATATAAATTTTTGATATAATTTTTGTTTTGGAATTTGAAAAAATTGAATGGTTTTTTGTATTTTGTTTAAAAATTTGAGAAAGTTATAATGGTTAGATAATAATTAGATGAAAAAGTTGAATATTTAAAATTGAAAAATGTTTGTGTTTGAGTGATATTTGAAAAGGAAATGAGATCATCTCAACATCCAAACGGGACGGTAAGAGGGGAAAGGTTCAAGGATTTACCCATGTGACGTTTTGTTCGAAGAACCCTAGATGCGATCAGAGTTAAGGGCTTACCCAGTGTAAAATGTCACACCCAAATTTCAGATAACCTCTAGAGGCACTTGATCAGAATGTGACACCCAAATTTCAGATAACCTCTAGAGGCACTTGATCAGAAAACCGAGGTAGAAATAAAAAACTTGGTTAGAGACATGGTCAAGGATGTTATGGAAAGTTTTACTTGATTAAGTTAATGCTGGTTTTTCTTACCAATTGAGGGCTTAATCTGTCTGAGAACGTATTTAACCACTCCAAACTTCATACTTTCAGCTGTTAAATGGTTCCAATTTTTTTTACTTCAATGTCAATAATACATTGTAGTTTTATTTTCTCACGTTATTGAACTGGAGTGCAAATATTACCAATTTTATTGAGGTAATGGATGTTTATATTCACCAACTATAAAAGCATGGATTTCAAAAATTTATATATGACCACCAATTTTTGAGACTACTCTTTATGATCTTCCGGCTCTAGATAAACAATGTTGGGACAAACATCAGGAAGCCAACCATTGAGTACACGGCTGAAGAATATTCTACACTCATGGCTTCCAACTTTGAATCTACATACCACCTGTGTCAACTTGCACATCCTCTTCTAAAAGCATCCGGAATGGGAAGCATTGTGTTCATTTCATCTGTTGCAGGTCTGGTCAGTATTGGTAGTGGATCCATCTATGCAGCAAGTAAAGGTGAGTCACTCTCTTGGTATGATTTAATTTTGCCTAATCATTATAGTTAGACTTGGCGGTGTGAAAAAGGTGAAAGAATTTGGTCTTTGGCATGTTATCCACAGCGGCAATTAACCAGCTTACAAAAAATCTGGCTTGTGAATGGGCAAAAGACGGTATCAGGACCAATTGTGTTGCACCCTGGTATACCAGAACCTCGCTGGTGGAACACGTAAGATTCCGCATTCCCACTTGGAATATTATACATACTTAACTTTTATCTTATGATTACATTTGTCAGGGAATCTTCTTCCATATATTACTTCGGAAAAGTACATTGATGCCTTTCTTTTTTCTTTTTAATAGAAAACATGCCATACATGTTGGGCAGAGAAGTGATACATTGTGAACTACTAACCTGTTCGAAATAGGTTGGCTGATACATAAATCAATGTCACATAATTAATACTTCAATGAAATGATCATGATTGTCATTTAACTTATAAGAAATATCACGATTGCCATTTTTCCAATCCAAACCATAAAATATCAGTCCTTGTCGAACAGCATTAATGGACATCTTCCTGATGCGGTTTTATTAAGCCATTTTGGTTAGCCACTTGTAGAATGACCGGCATTTTCCTCGTATCTATTTCTAGCTCTTAACTAGGTTTTTTCTCACACATATGTCCTATGTACTTGGGCTTCACCTATTTTTCTAATGGGCAGAAATAAAATCTCTTTTTTCTTATTTAAAAAAAAAAAGAAAGATCAAGTAATATGAATTGTCTAGTAAAATTTACCAGAAATCAGGCTCTGGATTTTGTCATGGGAAAAGAGAGAAACAAAAAAACCCCCCTGACATGAAACTTGTATGTTTTTTTCATTACAACGTGCGTTTGTGCTGTCCAAAGTCCACTAAATCATAAAGATAATTGCTGATGTTTGAAAAAAAAAATCCCAAACTTTTGTTTATTTTTACTTATAAAAAAAAAAGTCCCAAACTTTCAAAACTCTATTTAATTACACTACTGGGTAGACTTCTAAATTGCAGAAACTTCTCACTGCTTAACTGTATTCATTTCTTACAGTTGCTTGAAAACAAAAAGTTTTTGGAAGAGATTGTCTCAAAAACTCCTCTTCAGCGTGTTGCGGAAGCAGAGGAACTCTCATCCTTGGTGGCATTCCTTTGCCTACCGGCAGCTTCTTACATCACCGGACAGACCATCTCTGTTGATGGAGGAATGACTGCAAATGGTTTTCAAGCCAGCATGAGACTTAACTGAGCAAATTTTCCTTTTTCCCTCCCAGATGCACGACAAAAAACTTCTTGAATTGCTTGTCATACGTAAAGTATGTTCAATGCAGTTATAGACTCCAGTTGCTTCTGATGTGTTATTTGTTGTGGGTTACTTCAACGACCATGGCCATTAGTGGTTGTTTGGAATATTTTTATTTCATTGCTGTCTTGCACACAAGTACTTAATGGTTGGTTTCTGAATTGCAATGATTCTAATAGCTCAATATATGTTGCATACCACCAGTATTTGTATATATTGGATCATAATTTCTGGTACAATATCTTTCCATAGACATAGCAGAAGAATTGATAAATCAAAATTATGGCATTCAACTCGTTTGTTGCCCTGAAAATTTAGCTTCTCATCATTGCTGCAGTAGATGCTGCGATTAGTCTTTTGTGTCTTCGTCTTTCTATAATCAAAGCTTAACTGTTTGAGCATGGACTGAGTACCAGGTTTTCTTAGGTTTTTGAGTTGTTATGCAAATGATTTGCTTATTTTTATGGAAGTTTTTGTTCCATTCTGGAAAAGTTCACTGAAAAAAATCACAAAACTATCATAGGGAAAGAATAACCAAGAAAGTGCTTTGAAAATACTTGCATTTTGCATATATGGTATAAATATTTGCATTGCAGCTGTGACAAATTCAGCCGAGTGTCCTTCCACTAAGTGGGAAGGGGAAAAAGTTAACTCCGTGTCTTAGGATAAGGAATATAATTGTTGTTTCTGCAATCTTTTGATTGTAACACATTTCAGCTTAAGTTTTAGGAATAAAGTTCCTCTCAATTTTGTTTTTGGACAGCGTGGGCTTCATACGACCGTTTTATGTTCACACAAATAAATAAAATCGTGGCCAATTTATGTGAAGTGATATACCTTAAAATCTTACATCTTATAACAATCCTTCTTATCTTACAAATAATTAACTGTATCTTGTTGTCCATAGCAAGCTTTGGCTAACCATCACTAACGATTGGGGAAAATGTGCAAGTTGTATTTGATATTTAGTACAAAGTTCTAGTGCATATGGCTTTCTATGTAACATAGAATATGAATCACTTTGTTATTTCATGAAAATCTTTATTTTCATCAAAGTTATTTTCTTCCGCATCAAAGTTCCCTTTTTCCAGGAAATTTTGTGAAACTGATTTAATTTTTTTGCCAAAAAAGTGTTGGGTTGGGGCTACAGTCTGCGGGAGAGAAGGGGGGGGGGGCTTCCCGATCCTTTGTACTTCTGAAGCTTCCTACAAAGGGGCAAGGCATGGATGTATGTACAAGGAATAGAAGTAAAATGACAGTCTTGGCTACGTTTGAATGCTGAGGTGATCTCAGATGATTTGTGAATAGTAGTGAAAAAGTGGTGAATAGTTTGTGAATAGTAGTGAACTGTTTGTGAAGTATTCTCAGACTACTTCACTTACCAAACAAAGCTAGACATTGTCAGGATAATGCAAGCGTTTTGAGAAAGCATACTACATATCTGTGAAAAAAGTTGGAATGTTCACAATGGGTTGGCTGCATTCTATTTATACCTTGTTATGAAGTTGCAGAGGGTTATATTCCCGCATAAGTTGAAGCGTGCCTGTGTCATAAGAATCATATCACTCTTGCAATATGATTGTTAAGTTGTAATTTGCCCCCTCCTTTTGAATCCAACCATTAGAATCATGCCATCCTATCCTATCCTATCCTATCCTACTTTTCTGATGGAAGAAGTTTGTCGTTACACGGTGGAATCGAAAACTTTTATTTTCATGAAGTCGGGTGCAAATTAATTTCGCATTATTGAGAGAAATCGTCGCATGACTCTGTTTCTCCTCATAAACCGGGGGGCTGCCTCATGGATTGTTAGGATGGTGGAGGATGTCATTGAATCTCATCGGCGTGAAGGTTTTTTCAGAAAGTTGAGGGTGGGTAATGGGGTACTCACTCTGCAGCATCTCAGAAATGCTAGAGGGTGTTACCTGCTTTTGGAGGAAATCAATAACGGCAGAAGAAGGGGATCGTTGATTGTTCCAGAAGGAACTAAGGGGTGCGGCTGGGAGGGTTTTGCTTACAATCTCAGGAAGGTGGCTGAGCGTGTGGTTGCGCAACTTGTGGGTGGTACTTGTGGCGTCGCCTCGGTTACAAAGTCCCCTGCCTCTTACGCCTCTATCTTGCTGAGAAACAAGCCTAGTGGAGATGTGAAGATGAGTCCTTGCCCAGCGGTCCTGGAGGGGCATTCTGACGGTTGCAAAAAGGTGGGTGAAGTTGAGGGCATTCTTTGGGCTGTCAGAGCTAGACTTTCGGGAGTGCAAGAGGAAGTCTCCTTTTTGATGAAAGAAATTGATCTGGGTTTGAGCATGGTGATGGGACTGAGTAGACAGGCGTCAGGTCCACCTACTCACGCTGATTCTGGTAGATACGTTGAAAAAAAGCATTATGTTTCTGTAAGTAAGGATGATGAAAAGGCAGGGTTATATGGGTTTATAGGGCCTGCTGAGATGGATGGGCTGGACGTTTTAAGGAGGCCCGAGAGCTCCATACTGAATCCTAACACACAGGCAGACAACGGGCCTCAAGCCCAGCCGCAGGCTTTGTGCCCTCAGACGCTTAGACAAGGGCTTCAATCTTAGACACGGGCCTCAAGCCCAACCCCGATTCTCAGGCCTTCTCGGGTCGAATGGCAGGCAAGGGTCCCCGATTCGTCTCGGGTGCAAAACCTCCCCCCGCCGGTGGTTTCTCTGGCCAACCCATCGTCGACACAGACTCTACCGACGGTCACCGGCGAATCCTCTGGCCTGGGTAAGGAACCTCAGTTGGACTCTCACGCCGCGACTCCTCCCGCGACAGTCGATTTGGATGTTGCCGATTGTTCCCGAGCTATCGTCACCTTGCCGCAGCCACAGAACGAGCCGATGGTCATCGTTAACCCCGCGGCTCTACTTTCCGACCAACCCCTTCTCCTAGATGGCAGGGCCAGCGACATGGGGTCCTTGGTCTCTTCTGGGCCAGCCTCGGGGGAGGCTCCAGAAGCTCCTTCGTGCTTTCTAGGCCTCTCAGAAACTCTCTCAAGGGTCTTGTGCACAGAGAAGGAAGACTCTGATGTTTCTTCTTTTGATGGGAGGGTCTCGGACGTAGGCTCCTCCTACGAGACAAAACTTCAACTTGTGTGTACGGAATTAGGGGCTGATATGCAGCTAACTGAGTCTGGTGAACTCGGGAATGTGCTTCGTCCTCTGTGTTCGTTTCCACCAGTAACTACTTGGGCTGATTCGCAAACTGATTGGGTCCTTCAGAAGGTTAATGATATGCACCATTTCTTAGGTTTGACCTGTGATGGGTATGAGGACCAGTTACAAGCTCTCTTCATCGCAATAATGGAAAATCAGCCTCAATTAGCCAGATCCGCAGCTAAGAAGGCTAGGGAGCTTAGGAAACTTGCCTGCACCATTAACTATGATACTCGGGAGGGTAGTGCGAGTAGAGGGCGTCACAAGGATAGGGTGAATCTGGGTGATCCATGAAGCCCAAGATTCTATCATGGAATGTTCGGGGTTTGAATGACCCGAACAAGCGCATTAGAGTAAAGAATTTATTACGGGATTGGAAGGCGGACGTTATTTGTTTGCAGGAGACGAAACTAAAGTTTATTGATAGGCGCGTGATTAGAAGTTTATGGCATTGTTCTTATGCAGGATGGACCTCCCTTGCTTCTAAGGGTGCCTCAGGGGGTATCTTGGTGTTGTGGGATAAGAGAGTTGTTAATCTGGTGGAGGATTGCATTGGGGATTTTTCGGTAGCTTGTGCTTTCTCTAATGTGGAGGATGGTTTTAACTGGGGTTTTGCAGGTGTTTATGGCCCGAATGACGACAGTAGCAGAAAACTTCTCTGGGATGAGATAGCTGGCCTTTGCAGTTGGTGGGACCTTCCGTGGTGTATCGGGGGTGATTTCAACATCACTCGGTTTCCGAGCGAGCGATCGGGGGATTCTAGCATAGGGTCAGCTATGGCTGATTTTTCAGCTCTTCTTTTTGAGTTAGACTTGGTGGATCTTCCTCTTGCAGGGGGGATTTCACTTGGTCAAACGGAAGGGCATGGTCAAGATTGGATAGGTTCATTGTTTCTTCGTCTTGGGAGGCCCACTTTCCCCCTTTATGCCAAAAACGACTTCCTCGGCTGTGTTCGGATCATTTCCCCCTACTACTGGATAGTGGGGGTATTCATGAGGGACGAAGATACTTTAAGTTTGAGAACATGTGATTGAAAGTGGACGGGTTCGTGGAAAGAGTTAGTTCGTGGTGGGCCTCATATCAGCTCACGGGCACTCCTAGCTTTATTTTAGCCGGGAAGCTCAAAGCTTTAAAGAATGACCTAAGAACTTGGAACAAGGAAGTTTTTGGGAACATCAACGACCAGCGGGACAAATTCTTTAAGGAATTACAGCAGCTGGATGAAAAAGAGGTTCTATCGGCTGATGACAGGACAAGAAAAATGACAGTAGTCGCTGAGTTAGAAAAAATCACCCTTATGGAGGAGATCTCGTGGAGACAAAAATCACGGGCACTTTGGTTGAAGGAAGGGGATAGGTGTACAAAGTTTTTCCATAGAGTTGCCAACTCCCATCGAAGGAACAACGCCATAGAGGTTCTCCATGAGGAGGGCAGGGTTTTATTGGGTAGAGACGCTATCAAGGATCATGTTGTCCAATTCTATGATAAACTGCTGACTGAACAGTACTTTTGGAGGCCCAAGGTAGACGGGCTTGTTTTTGACTCCATGGATCCCTCAAGTGCGGCCTCGTTGGAGAGACCTTTCGAAGAAGATGAGGTGCTTGGTGTACTAAAAGGCATGAATAAAGATAAAGCCCCGGGACCAGATGGCTTTACAATGGCTTTATTCCACGCCTGTTGGGAAGTTGTTAAAGAGGACCTAATGAGGGTTTTTAGTGAATTTCACTCCTCTATGTATTTCGAGAAGAGCCTTAATGTCTCTTTCATTGCCCTCATTCCCAAGAAGGCGAGGTCAGTAGAAGTGAATGATTTTCGTCCCATAAGTCTAATAAGTGGGGTTTATAAGATCATCTCTAAAGTTTTAGCGAAGCGGCTGAGTGTAGTCATGGTGAAAATCATCTCAAAGCCCCAAAATGCCTTCGTGAAAGGTAGGCAAATATTAGATTTGGTCCTCATTGCCAACGAATGTCTGGAAAGCAGAATTAGAACTGGCATTCCCCGTATATTGTGTAAATTGGATATGGAAAAGGCATTTGATCATGTGAACTGGGATTTCTTGTTGTATATTCTTGGTAGGTATGGCTTTGGAGGAAAATGGTGTCACTGGATAAAACACTGCATTACAACTGTCAGATTCTCTGTCTTGGTCAATGGCACTCCTGAAGGTTTCTTCAACAGCTCTCGGGGATTACGACAAGGGGACCCACTATCCCCACTATTATTTATTCTAGTTATGGATGTGCTGAGCAAAATGTTGGAAGGGGCAGTGGATGGGGGTTTCATCTCGGGGTTTTCGATGGGCGGTTCTACGCAGGGAAGTTTGACAGTCTCTCATCTTCTTTTCGCCGATGATACCTTGATCTTTTGCGACCCGGACCTAGATCAGATTCGCTCTCTAAGGGCACTTCTACTCTGCTTTGAACCTGTCTCTGGTCTAAAGGTGAATTTTTCTAAGTCGGAAGTAGTTCCTATTGGCTCGGTCAACAATATATATGAGGTAGCTGCCTTACTGGGATGCAAAGTCTCTTCCTTACCTATGAAGTACTTGGGACTCCCCTTGGGGGCCCCTCACAAATCTAAGGTAGTGTGGGAAAGGATCATCGAGAAAATCGAAGGCAAACTGGCTGGATGGAAGAGACTTTACTTGTCTAAGGGCGGGAGAATCACTTTGATTAAGAGTACGTTATCCAATCTCCCAACGTATTTCCTTTCTTTATTCCTCGTTCCTGCAGGGGTGGCATACAGATTGGAGAAGACTTTTCGCGATTTCTTATGGGGAGGGCTTGAGGATGCAAAGAAATTTCATCTGATCAAATGGGATAAATTTTGCACCCCAATGTCTTGCGGTGGGCTGGGTTTAAGAAATTTGAGAACATTTAATAAGGCACTTCTCGGGAAATGGCTATGGCGTTACCATCAGGAGGAGGACGCTCTTTGGAGGAACATTTTAGATGTTAAATATGGGAGCGCCTGGGGAGGGTGGTGTTCTAAGGAAGTCAGGGGGGCCTATGGAGTGGGAGTTTGGAAACTGATCCGTAATAGTTGGAATGATTTTCTCGTTAACTGCAGGTTTTTGGTGGGAAGGGGCACGCGTATCAGGTTTTGGCATGACACATGGTGCGGGGATGTTGCCTTGAAAATCGCTTTCCCCTCTCTGTATAGGACTGCGTCTGAACAGGATTCCTCAGTGGCTGATAATATGTGCAATACCGCTGATTCCATTCATTGGTCTGTGAGATTCACTAGAGCTGCTCAAGATTGGGAGGTGGGAACCATTACTGACTTCTACAGAATCTTATATGCGTTGAAGCCTAGGTCAGGAGGGGAGGATAGCTTACTTTGGACATGCACAGGGAACAAGAAATTTTCAGTTCGTTCTTACTACAAGGCCTTGGCGAACCATTCCCCTAATGCTTTCCCGTGGAAGAGCATTTGGAAGTGCAATGCTCCACTCAAGGTTGCTTTCTTTGGTTGGTTGGCCTCCCATGGTAAAATCTTAACAATTGACAAGTTAAGAAAGCGTGGACTCTACATAATGGATTGGTGCTATATGTGTAAACATAACGGCGAATCAGCAGATCACCTTCTTCTCCATTGCGAAGCAATTAAGGTATTGTGGGATATAATCTTCTTGAGACTCGGTATCGCTTGGGTCATGCCTAAGAGGGTGATAGATCTATTGTCTTGTTGGCAAGGGATTAGGGGCAATCGCCAAATCGCTACTGTATGGAAGATGGTACCTTTATGTTTAATGTGGTGCACATGGAACGAGAGAAATGGCCGCTGTTTTGAGGATAAGGAACGCTCTCCAGACAGTTTTAGGGATTTCTTCTTCCATACTTTGTTGCTCTGGGCCTCTTCTATTGTATGGGAGGGAACGAGTCTTAATGCTTTGTACGCTACTATCAGTAGCACGTAGTTCGTAATTAGGCTTTTCTTGTATACTCCCTGTGTACTCGGGCTTTGCCTATCTATGTGGATCAATAAAATTTCTTTTTACCTATCAAAAAAAAATCTTACAAATAACTCAAGGCTTGGCTACATAAATTTTTGTAACAAGCTGTTCACCTGCCCTTCAAAGAGAGAGTATCCTTGCACTTATATAAAGAGATTATGTTGAACTGCGATAAAGATAAGATGAGCGCTTCATATACAAATGAATTACATAAAAGTAATCTCACAAACTAACGTAGTTTTATGTGATCTGTCAGATTTATTTTACAGTAAAAATAACTTTACAATTTGATAAATTAAATTAACTTGTGAGACTATTTTTATCTATATTTCTATAAAGTAGACCTTTTCACACTGACTTTGATTGACTTACCAATTACAATAAGAGAACGTGGTGGTCCATCACACGTACAGCTATAAAGAAACATAGTCCACATCATCGTACGAAACTTATGCTTTGCAATGGGATAAATGCTTTACTTCCAAGTTCCAAGTTCAGTTCTTATAAGCTTAGGGGCCAAAAAATAAAAACAAGTTAAAAGAGTGTTTTTTTCTTCTTTACATCGTGCTTGATTCCCCCCAACAGGGAAAAGGGCGAAATGAAATAACAAAGTTAATGCTATAATGAAAAGAGTAGAGCCATATTTAAGTCCAATCCTAACAAAGAGAAAATGACTGCGACTCCCTCCGCCAACCTCTAATATTACAATCCTTACCCTTCTCCTCGACAAAAAGGCACTCCTGTGTTGTACTACCGAGTCCAGGGGCGAAATAGATTCAAGCTTGTGAGTTGTGACCCAACTTTGAGCCCACTTTTCCTTTTCCTTTTCCTTCTCCTTCTCCTTTTGCTTTTCTTCCTTCCGACCGTCGTACATCGTCAAAGGGTCTAAAAAAAGCGAGAGGAAACCCACTGGCTAAGTAATGCCCCAGTACTGTTCAGTATTGACTAGAATATATAGTCTGATCAACTTCTTTGCTGTAGTGACAATATGATATATGAATTACATCTTAAATTTGTGAAGAATGCTCAAAATGCAAGTTAGGTTCGTTGAACCAAGGGGCTTTTGAGGTTTGATTTGAAGAATTTCTTTATATTGGAGTAAGGTATTAGCTTAGGTGGGACTCTTTATTGCTTCTACTTATTGAATGCCATTGTTATGCATGAGTTTGACACATGCAACTGCGTCTCTAATGTTATCCAGAAATAAGATATGGGTGCCAATAGTGCATTGGAGCATGTTCTCAAGGAAATACTTCAAGTGGTCCAGCCCCTGCACGGGGATCAGCAGAAACGGTATCAAGTTATTGATGAACTGCGAAGAGTCATCGAATCTGTGGAAAGCTTGAGAGGTATTTATGTTGAATTTTCATGGTTTGATTAGGGAAAAAAAAGTCTTACTCACGCTGTTTAAAGTTGATAATTTATAGTTGATAAATACTTAAATCAGAAATATTTTCATGATTTGCACTTTAATATGAATGTTCTCACGCATCGATCCTTTTGAATGGATCGTGTTAAAGAAGGAAAACAATTTCATCTCAGGAGATCCTAAAGCCGGTCTATCTTCATACTGTGGAATTACACAGTTGACTAGTAAAAAAATGATTCCAAGTCCATGGGCTGTTGGTGGCATGAAAGTTGTATTACTCGTTTCTTCCAGTTGATCTTTTAGATTGTAAACTGTAATTCGTAAGAAAGCCAGATGTCGTTCACCGTTTTTCGGTCCAGGACCCCGTGGCAAGGGCTGAGGTATCATTGGATAGAATTGAACCCAAGGTATTTTCTCCAAGACAATATGGTGACTATGTTTTTTTTTTTTGATAGGTAATCACAAATTTTTATTCATAGAAATAGGCAAAGCCCAAGTACACATGGAGTATACATGAGAAGCACCTAGTTAGAGGTTACAATTGAAATGAGAAAATCATGGACATTACATCTCGTTTGTTTTTGTATATGAGATGAGATGAGTTGAGATTAAAGTTAAAAGTTGAATAAAATATTGTTAGAATATATTTTTTTAACATTATTTTTGTTTTGGAATTTAAAAAAGTTGAATTATTATTTTTTTTTTTGGTGAAAATTTGAAAAAGTTATAATGATTAGATGAGATGAGTTGAGAGGAGTTATGAAAAGAAAAAAGGCTTTAGTCCGTTACAAACTATGGCCCCCATCCATAGTTTAGTCCGGCGTGCAGATCTGCACAGGCTCCAATCGTACCGACAATGGTTGGCCTACGTCAATGCTACCGGAAACTGAGATGAGTTCCCGGCGCAAACTGTATCGGCTCCTCTAGCTGGTGTATCAGAAAAGGGTCGATTGGCCCATGCGCAGCAAGCCTCCCACAGATTTGTGTTACGGGCCCAGACGCTGAGCCCTTTTCAAAAGAGGGCCTAGACTGTTTTAGCCTCCATACAAAACCAGGTAATCAATTTGGGCCTATCTGGCCCAACCCAATATTGGCCTTTCCTTTGTCGGGCCTGAGTAGTTTCTGCCCATTAAGCATCTTAGTTTTTCCTCTTTTGAGAATCCGCTGGCCTTGGCCCAAGCCCAAGCCCAATCCCTTGTCTACTTTAGAGATCAACAATTCTATCTCCTTCCTTAGTAATTTCATTTCCTCCTTCACACTGAAAACTTCCTCTTTCAAACTAGACAGAGCCCTCTACACCTCACTTTCCACTGGACAGACATAGGACAATGTCCCACTCTCCATTTCGGGTACATCACGTCGGCCGTATTTCTCTTCGGTATCACCTGTACGTTCCCCTGCAAGGCACCCCTTTTTGTTTTTTTCACCTTGCTGTAATGCCAAGGAGTGGCTCGTACCTCCAAGCACTGCCGCCCTTTGCCCTGCACCACCCAATGCCTTTACAATCGTGGAGCCAAAACTGGAGCCTTGTTAACTGAAGTATGCATTGACAAAACATAATTTAACTCCATAGACAAGGTTTTTCAGCCCTTTCCTTCCGTCCCCAAGCACTGCCGCCCTTTGCCCTGCACCACCCAACGCCGCCTCTGCATACGACTTGGTCTGCCTCCCCGTCTCCTTTCCCTTGTCCACCTCCTTTCCAATCGTGGAGCCAAAACTGGAGCCTTGTTAACCGAAGTATGCATTGACAAAACATAATGTAACTCCATAGACAAGGTTTTTCAGCCCTTTCCTTCCGTCCCTTCCAGGATTGCTAAAAGACCTCGACCCCCACTGCCACCACCGTAGTCTGTTACTTCCAAGAAACGCCCGTAAGCATTAGAACGCCTATGAGCAAATAGAGCTTTGGTGTCGTCCCGATATCTCTTGTAAAAATCTTTCCTTCCCCCCGATAATAAACATTCTTCTACTGTGTTCACCAGCCAGCAAGTGCTGGCATGGTTGAGCACCACCTCCTTGGTTACCTTCCTACCCCTCTTCGTGATACGACAGTAGTTCCTTCCCTCCATTGATAAACGAACACTTTTGTTTCTATTAAAAGATGTTTAAGGATGCCCATGCTTGTCACAAAACAGTAAAATAATCATAATGGCTAAAGAAAGTTCAACGTAGATGTGTACGGAAAGAAAACTTCCCCGGAACAGTCTTCCCATCGTAGATGTGTACGGAGAGAAAACTTCCCATCCTATGATTTTCTTTAAGATGTTGAAACGTTGTTTTGAGTCCAATAATGTTGATATGAGTACATACCTTTAGGCTCATATTTGTTGGATCCTTAGTTGGATCTTAGAAGCATGAAGAGGGAGCTGGCATGAAAGTTTAATTTTAATTTTTATTGTTTTTTTTGACTATCACAGTGATTAGTTTTTGTGCCAAAAGTAATAATGACTGTCCTTTTATTTGGAAAATTGAACAACTTCTTCTGTTGATTAGAACTTTATACACCAAATTGCATACGCAGAATTCCCTTTGCGTCAGGAACCTATACTTTTACTCTGCCGTGAATGAATCTGTTTCTTATTGAATGTAACTTGTCTCCAGCCATTTTGTGATTCAGTCTTGATGACATGATTTTTTCTTAAAGGAATTACAGTAGTTATAAATGTTGCTCTTGGTAAGGAAGCTTCACCCCAATGAGCATAGAGATTAGAATGTCTTAAGCCAGCTGGCATACTAATTTGAGGCTCAGTCATCCATTAGGGAGATCCCTTTTCTGGTTTGATAAAGGTGGCCAGGATGGGGTTATTCTAGTTTGGTCCCCCAATAAAAAAAAAAACAGAGAATATTCCTTTAGATACATCAATAAGTGAATTTTCATTCTCGTTTCTTATTTCCCAACATTTCATTTGTTGAGTCAGCATGGTATCACGAGGAGTAAGGTTGCCCCATGGTAATAATTTTTTAGAGTAACAATAGAATTCATGATTTGGCTCAAACAGGTGCAACAGTGGAGCCATTTGGTTCATTTGTTTCCAGTCTGTTCACAAGATGGGGTGACTTGGATATTTCTATTGATTTGCCCAACGGTTCTTATATTTCAACTGCTGGGAAAAGGCGCAGAAAGAAATTGCTGGGAGATGTACAGATAGCTTTGAGACAGAGAGGTAATTACTTTGAGTTTAAGTATCGATAATTCTGCCCCTTCCTCTCTCTCTCTCTCTCTCTCTCCCCCCTCCCCCCCCCCCCCCCCCCCCCCCCCCCCCCCCCCCCCCCCCCCCCCCCCCCCCCCCCGGGCGGCCGCCCCATCAGTGCATCTATAGAAAGTAAACTACCTGCATCTGTAGGATATATTTTGGGATTTGGGACTTAAAAGAATGATGTTTCTTCTTTATTCATCATTTTGGTGTGTGCTCGTCATGTTGAATCCATCATGTCATTTATTGTGCTTTTGGGACCTGTGATGGCAAGCTGGATTCATAAATTCTGTGACTCATATCACAATGGCCACTATATGATCTCTGGTAATTCAGAACCTAGGGTTTCATTTGTAATTATTATTCAAAACGGCCTTTTGATCATCTTTTTGTAGTTGGATCCTTCAGTTCCATTCTTATTGCTCATCCAAACCCCCCAATTATTTTTCTATATATATTTTTTTATTGGCACTGGGTGTTTGAGAATAAAGTCTCGACTAATCCCGGGGGTGCACAGGCTCTCTGTAAGGAGTTTCCTGCAATTGCACCTTGAATAATTCAAGGGGAAGTTCCTCCCAGTCCAATAGCCCCTAGAAATTGTTTGCAGCATACCACCAAGACCAAGGCCTTTACCACTTGAGCCAACCCCTAGGGGTTAAATTCAGTAATACTTAGTTGATATGGGAAAGCAATAAGGAATATAGGTGATTGATACAATGCAAGTTCGCTTATCCTTTAAAGGGTTTGACTAGGCTCTTCTCAATTGGTTTGATATTTTTTTTTTACAATGCTTCTATCTTCTTTTTATAACATGGTTGATCTGCAGGTGGATGGCGAAAGTTGCAATTGATCCCTAATGCAAGAGTTCCAATTCTAAAATTTGAGAGTAGCCGCCAAAGCATCTCTTGTGATATGTCGATTGATAACATACAGGGCCAAATGAAGTCCAAACTCTTGTTTTGGGTCAGTGCGATAGATGGGCGCTTTCACGATATGGTTTTACTGGTACATACCTGTTCAAATGATACTTGATGTTGCGAGAATAAGTGGAAGTGTTTGATACATTATTCTAGCTTGTGTAGGTCAAGGAATGGGCAAAAGCACATGGCATAAATAATCCAAAAGCTGGGACCTTCAATTCATACTCTCTCTGTCTGCTTGTGATCTTCCATTTTCAGGTAATCTTTGGTCATTATTTCGGGTAAAATTTAAAAAGAAATGGTTAAAACCAGCCGGAGGTTTCCTTGCTGCTCCACGAAGTATATCCAGACAGTTCTTTTGGACCTTCTTTGTGAATGTTAAAAAAATAAAAGAAAAACTTATTCTTGGTCTTTTATACTGTTGCATCAGTCTTGTTCTGTCTATTTCATTTAAATATCTTGTCATGTTTCAAGACACCAGGATATAATCTTCTTCTGACTCACATATTTTGATTTATTTAAATCTTCTTGAGTTGGTCTGGTTGCGGGTCTTTGCTTCCTTGCATGTTGAAATTTACTGTTTCAGTTCTGATAAGTAATGGAAGATTTATTTTTTTACCATTTTGTTTCAGACTTGTGTCCCTGCAATATTTCCACCTCTCAAAGATATTTACCTGGGAAATATTGTCAATGACCTTCGAGGTACTTAATATTCAATCTTATGCACAAAGCATCAATATCTTTCTAGTTTTCTTCCTTAGAATGGTGGAAACAGAAGCTGAGCTGTACATTTTTTGTGAACCTATAATTCATTTCCTATTTTTATACTGTTCAAAAGTAATTTATTTTGGTGCTTTAAAGGGCCAAAGGCCCAAGGACATAAAATTGATACAAGACATTATTTATTGGTCTCACACTCACAATGGCAGTGCCCTAACAGTTTATCTGGTTGTAAAAAACATATTGCTGTGTTCAAGGTTCAAATAATTTGTGTTCTTTCTCTGTGTACTTTGGGTTGGTTTTCTAAATTTTATACTGCCACAGTTATACCTTGTCGTTTCATCAGAAAGCTGATGGAACTGGGGTTTGGTTTCCCCTTCTGTGATCAAAGCCGTATGATTGGATTGGTGGAGTGTTAGGGCAAAGGAGGCGTAGATGTTGAATTTAGTTTTTTGAAAGAGAGGAATAATGGTAATTTAATGGTGCAGTTTACTTAGAAGAGAAACCACCAAACATCAGAAGAGTCTTGTCATAGTATAATAACAGCATCAACTTCATAAATGTTCAGGTGTGTGAAAGTAGAAATCCTGTCTTAAGGTAATTTGAATTTAGTTAAATTTAGTGTTCCTTGAGAGAAGTTGTAGTCCTAAGGATTGTGTTAAGCATATGGATCTATATGACAGTTGTTGGGAGCACCTAATGGCACCACCTTGTGAGGAATTAGGAAGAATAGAGTAGAACAAATACTTATAAGAAAAGCAATGTCTTCAGAAACTTAGCTCTATCTGTACATCATATTTTTTGGGCATCAATAGAATTTTTGGGCGAAGACTTAAACTGATAATAGCATTCTAGTTATGGGGTGAGATGTTCTTTACTTCAATACACTGAAAGAGAATCAAAAGAGGTTTAGCATTCATATTGAAATGACCAATTGAAAAGTACTAAAAATTACTATAGGTGTTTTTTATGTGCCTCGGTGTTTTTACTATTACTGAAAATATTTTTTCTATAAGCAATCAAAAATTTCATTGAAGAACCCCAAAGAGCATAGCTCACGAGAATATTCAGAAGTACCTTCACAAGATCTGTGAATCTAAATACTAATTGACTACTTTAGAAGACAACTAGAGTCATGAGACCCATTTTCGACATGCTTTATGCAGGTGTGAGGACTAATGCAGAGATACGCATTAAAGAAATATGTGCCGCTAACATAAGAAGGTTCAGACAAGACAAGTTCAGGCGAGTGAATCGAAGTTCTTTGTCTGAACTTTTCACTTCATTCCTTGAAAAGGTAATCATTTCAAACAAGGTTTTCTACCTTAATAGTTAATGAAAAATCATAGTAATAGCGATTTGTGTGATGAGCTCAATACAGTTCAAAATAAATTCATTACACCCCTAACCCATCAAAGTTGAATTATAAGTTTGTGGTAAAAATTTCAGTCAACTGTCGTTGTCATGAGTATGTACTAGAGATTTATATAATTTGGTAAAACTCCCTTTTCTATTACAGTTTGATTAAGTTTACTAGTATCTTTCTCATATCTAGGAATAGAATGCCCACTAGGGGATTATATTAACTCTCTCATTGTGTCAATAAAGCTCCTCTGTGTTAGTGTAAAAAAAAAAAAAGTGTAATGGCATACATTTTTAATGACAAAGCTTAGTTGTAATTGATTTGGATTTAGTTTGGTTCAAAATTTTATAAAAACTGACAAACCACTGATTTCGCTGGACTCTTGTGAGACACAAGGTCGACCAATGCTTGTACAGAGATCTTGTCAGACAGCTCATGAGTCGTTTGGTCAAACGAGACCTACATTGTGCTTTTTGCTAGACACACGTATGACATGCAGTCAAGCAAAGTTCCATGTTGTAGTTCACTAGAGGCACATGAGACCTCTTTGTCAAGGGAACAAAGTTGCTAGACCCACGTGAGACGTCTGGATCAAGCAACTCACCCACATGTCTTTGAATCCTGTCTTAAGCCTGATTTGAGCCTTACTATAAAGCTACTGGTGCACGATTTTTAAAGAGGCTGGTGCATTATTTTCAGGAATCCAGATGTTTCCTATTAGAAAAAATACCGTGTGCTATTGAGTCTTAAAGTTAAACAATTTTCACTCCCTATACTCAGGTTACCACCTGTTGATCTATTGATCATTTTATTCTTGGAGAACTGTTGTGCTTGGCGATGTGTTGGTGAGTCCATCAGGGGTGCTGATGGAGTTCCAGTAGATAGGGTAGGGTTTGTTCATTGGAATCACAGCCTGGTGTTTGAGTCTTTAAAGGTTTTGTGAGAATCTAAACTGATTGTAGTATCTTTATTCTGTAGTGGATTTATGGGTTGTGGCTGAACACCCGAAACGATTTTTCATATGAATAGTTCTTGAAAAGTTTTCTTTACGTCAGCAAAATCTTGTGTTGTTTGTTAGTTTTTATGCTTTATGTTTTGTTGATTCTAGGTCGCTTAGATATTAATCTGTTAGATATTTAAATTGGTTATTCTTCTGTTGTTTTATTAAACACCTATTTACCCCATTAGGTTTGCTCGAGATCTGTTCATTGCATTTTCACCTTGTATGCAGTTTTTTGACATAAGATTGAAGGCCTCAGAGCTAGGAATTTGTCCCTATACAGGCCAGTGGGAGCGCATAGATAGCAATATGAGATGGTACCCCAAGACTTACACGATACTTGTAACTCTCTCTCTCTCTCTCTCTCTCTCTCTATATATATATATGTATATATATGTCATATGTGTGTAAATATACACGTCTGGTTATATTTTTAGATACCACAAAGACACATATACACGTCTGTGGGTGGATTAAATATTTTTGTGTATGTATGTATGTATATAAATGGATTATTGTTTTTTCATATGGCGCGAAGTTTTCTTCTATAATAACAATTTTTACTGCTGCTGCTGATTTTGTTGTTTGTGCTACTGGTGGTTAGATTGAGGATCCATTTGAGCAGCCAGAAAATTCCGCAAGGGCAGTTAACATGAGTAAATTGACACTGATATCTGAAGCATTCCAGATGACTTACCGGAGGCTTATTTCTGCCAATCAGAATAAGGGTTCTCTCGTAGCAGCATTAGTTCGACCAGAAGTATCACAAAGTATTATTCCAAGAACACCTGTTTGGAACCCAACTCACAATGGCGGGCACCATCAGTCCCACCCAACTGGTCCACAGGTGCACAGGAGCTCGCACTCAATCTCACAAGCTCAACATCAATTTCAGAACTTGAGGTTAGGAAGCGGGTCCAACATTATAACCCTGCAGAATCACAATCAAGGCCGGCAAATGCGGAGACCAAGATTTGATGGATACATTGGATAGTTTGGTTGTTACGCTTGAAAGTCGTAGTAACTAGCACCAACTTGTTTTGATGTTTTCCCAATTGTTGGATATTAATATCATATGCTGGGCCCCAGCCAAATCCATTGTGAAGCAAATCTGTAATTTGACTTGTTTGAATTTTTATGGTCTCTTATTCAAAAGTCGACGTTACATCCAAAGCTGTTATACAATCCTACGACTCGTGCCAAAAATTTCAAAATTTCGTGTATGTGTTGCGTCTCCCTACGGGCACAAAAATAGGCAGACACAGATTGACAAGGAAATCACCAGCAGGCAAATGTACACCCAGAAATTCTCATTCTCTGTTTATCTGGAGGGGTCCGATATATAAGATGAGTGGAAGTAGACTTTAGATAAATGTCAATGGTAGAGAGCCCAGGGGGTCGAAGGAGATTAAAAGCAAAGAATGCTGGGCAATGAGGGTGCGTTAACGAAAGATGGTGCATTCTTCCTCTAATAAGATCTAAGATAAAGAAGAAATAAATCTTTTCCACTCGAGTCATAGGTAAATCATAGCATTGAGCATCAAAGCATGATTACAACCAATATAGTCGAATGGAAAATGAGTGCGTCAGATATGGTTGGAATAGTAGCTAAAGAATCAAATCAGGCTTAGCTTTATATTGGAGTTACAAAATGACATACTATTGTATTCCAACCACATAATAACAGTTCATGAATTATTCATGCTTTTAAATGATCAGGAAAGATTACAATTAAGAGTAATAATAGAAAGAATAAAAGAAAAGAAAAGAGAATCAAACCCGAAATTAAAAGTAGATAATTCTGAGTAGTGATGCACAATAACCAATATAAAGAATATGCACAAACGAACGAATAAATAAGGGCGACGTATATCTCATAAATCTGGGTAAACAATTTAACAAATGTACTAGCATAGAAAAACTTGGATAAAACGTGACATGGAGTTTTACAGGTGCATTACGCCTTTGCACCGGCTATTTGGGCCAATAGTTGCCTAGATATTGCTCCCCGCATCGTGATCTCAGAGCATAACAAATGTCAATTGTCAATACACTACCCAATAAAAGAAATTCTCTCTATCCCCCCTCTCTCTACGTAACTGTCATTCATTCAGTGATCGTCTAAATTTCCAATGCTTCAAAGACCTTATCGTTAGAGAAACAATAGCGTGGTTTGCCCCATCTTCTCTCAGACGGATCAGCAGGGAATAAACATGCTTCACAATTTTCACCACTTCAACCACGCAATAAGTGTTTAACAGCAGTCAAGATCCTATAACTCGCATAAGGACCTTCAGACGTATCTCGCAATGAGACATGCCAACCCATGGCCTTCGCATTCTCTTGAAGTTCATCCATGACAGCAAGAGTGTCACGGATATATACACGTCCACCAGGTCTCAGTATCCGATCCATCTCGAGCATGATTGAAGAGATATTGCATCTGATACAAAGAAAAATCGTATCAATAATGATGATAAGAAAAGCAACTCCTAACCCCAGGGGATCCCAGCCCATATCATAAGCAAGATCCATCATATACCCAAAGATCCACTCGAGGTTTATAAACCCACATCATTTCATATCATTCTATATTTCCTGTTTTATCAAGTAAATTTAAATATTGTTTACATAAAATCATTTTCTAAAGCAATAATATAATCCTCCAGAGTAGATCTCAGTTAAGTTGAGTTGTTGATTGTAAGCAAGATCTGAGATTCTTAGCATGGCACAAACTTACTCAATTCTACATGCCACTATACTTGTCAATCAGTTGGCTTTATGGAACAAAAGAAAAGACAGGAAAGGCCGAATGCATATACCAGCTGAAGTATGGAAATCATCTACCAGGAAAGATTACAAGAGTTTGGGTGTACCTTTTTCTCTCAATAGAGAAGAGACCAGCTGCATGCAAAAAATCATAGGTTCTTGGGTATGTATCAAATGGCTCACACCTGGATAATATTATGCAAGAAGACTTCAGCCACAGAAACTAAGTTCAAGGATCATCGATAACTGTAATTAATTTTGATGCCATATAACTAGTATTTTGCAGATACTATCCAAAAAAGTTAAATGTAATAAAATATTGGATAAAGGGAGGTACATATATGAGGTAGGTATCATTGTATCATGTCAGATATCCAGTAATCTGAACCATTAATTAAATTATTCGAAGAGAAATCTGATCAATTAAAGACTCCAAAATGTTCATTTTGAGGTGTATATGACCAGTATGATTATGCAATCTGATCAGCTATAGTATCCATCATATATGTAAACGCTACAGTATCAATATACATACATATTTGAAATAGATGCAAGAAACAGTTTTCGGAAGTACCAATCATGCAAAACTCCGATAAGTCCTCGATCATATATAACAGGCAAGGTGTTGGGCCCGCTAACAGGAACAACATTCATAACCCAAGAATCAAGATTTTGTTCCATTAATGCTGCCGCAAATCTGCCAAAGCCAGTTTCTATAAGATTGATCATAAGAAATGTAAAATTAATTTGTAATGGAAGAGAAGAGCATGAGATAATTATGATACCCTCCAAAGCCAGCTCTCATGTCCATTACATTTCTTAATCTAATCTTCTTCCAGAGCAAATAACGAACATTGCTAGCTATTATCTCATCCCAGTATTTTGATTCTGCCTTGAAGAGCTCCTTTCTTGATATATAGGCATCAATCTGTATGCTCTGAAGCCTACTGGGTGGACTTTGTAAACGTGCAGGCCATGTGGTAACATTTGCTCCAACCCCATTCTCTGGAAGTCGAGAGATGCATGACTTCAGATCAGCATACCTAACATGATTATGCAAAAAAGACAATTACAAACAACTAAATGCCCTCAAAAGCCGTAGCAACAACCTATAAAAAAAAAACCCGTAGCAACAAGAAGCTACTTCGCTGAGGATGCCTAAGAAGTTTTCCAAAACCACTATACCAAATTGTTCGAGTCATCAGCACATAAATCTTAACTGTCAGGAGGAAAAGACATTAGAAGATCATCAACATCTTTCAAGCATCTTTCAAGCATATATCCTCAAGATTTAGGCCAGAATAGAAAACCCAAAAAATACCTGCACAGTTTTTGTGCAGGGGCATGTGGAAAGATCTAAGTAATAAATCACAATTGAAAATTCTAGCAACATGGTGAGGGGGAAATCCCTAGGATAATAGAAAACCGAAGAAGGCCATATTAATTGGTCAGCAAGAAGAATCAAGGTGAGGCTGATAGAGGATGAGTGAAAGATATGACTGATACATTGCTCTTAATGCAAAAACCCTTATAAACTAGCCATACAAAGAATTGTTTAAAATGGCAGGGAACCAATCTATCCACTTTTCTTTGGTGAAAATTTGCATCAAAATACTTGCCTCAAATATTGAATAATGTTATATTAGGTTTGACCAAATTATCAAATCACAGGCAATAATTAGAAAGGTAGAATTGCGAGTGTACCAAACATTGTCTGGATCATCATCTTGATCACACAATGGAGGTTTAGTTCCTTCCTCACGGCTTAAATAACAACTATTGTTATATGGCTTCTGCCATATTGCAATATATCCATCCTTTTTCACAAAATCCCAGCAGAGACGAGTTGTAAGGTTAAGCATCTCTGAAAGATAAATATGCAAGATGGTAATTAACACAGACAAACGTCAACTCAATTAAGTTCAGGTCAGAATTACACAAAAAGACCAGCAGGTCACAAAATAAGGGCATGTTTGGACAGGCAAAGAATTCTCAAAATTCTCAAAACTTCTCATAATTTCATTCACAAACATCACTCAAACACAAAACACTTTTTCAATTGTAAATTTTACTTTTTTATCTAATCATTACCTAATCATTATCCAAGCACAAAAACCAATACAACTTTTACAAACTTCAAAACAACAATAATATTAAAAAAAATAATATTCAAACAATTCTTTAACTTTACAATATTTTTATTCAACTTTTTCTCTATCTTTTCCCAAAACCCAATAAAACATCTTCACTCAAACCATTTCACTAGTATCTACAAAATTTTGAGATACTCCAAGTGTCCAAACATGCCCCATGTTAAAACTGAACACAACCGCTTTCGACAAGATTAGCAGAAATTAAAATTGTTGGTAGAGATACCTTTCCATTGTTCTTCCAGGATTTCTTCATGCTTATAAACAGGTTGTGCTGCCCAAACAAAGTATCCTCCTCCACGGAGCATCCTATTTACCTCAAGCAGTAATATTCCATCTTCATCACAAAGTAATAGAAGCATAAAGTTAATTAAAAAAAAAAAGAAGATATTACGTGAGTTAGGAGGGATACAACATCAACCTTGAAAAAAAAAAGGGACTCAGTCACATATTTCATAAGAGTAAGTGCCCTGATGCAAAATTGCATCATAAGTTCACCAGTAGGAGTTCTATAAACAAAAAACTTGGCATTAACTAGTTTTTAACCAACAAGTAAGAAAAGGTAAAAAGTATCTGTAAATACTCAAATGCTTGATCAGTTTTCCTTTTTGTAGCTACCAAGAATTAAACCCAATATATAGACACAAGAGTACATACCATCACGAGTCCAATTGATTCTACACCGTGAACAATGAATCAAGTCAAAAGCTTGGCTTGGATACAATAAACGACGAGTTGCAAATGCTGCCACCATTGCTGGCACACCACGCTCAAGAGCAAATTGAATCTGGTTCTCATGAACATCTTTGGGAGCAATTGACATGGTGATGACATTTCGTGATAACAAATAGGCACCGAAACTAGCTACACCACACCCAACATCTAAGACGACTCGGGTATGATGACCGAAAGCTATTTCAGGGATCATCTGCATGTACAGAAGAAGAAAAAAATTGAAGATCAGAATACGATGATACACGGACCAAGTTTATTCCCAACTAACTTTTAACAAATAACAACCTTAGATATATGATCCAAATATTCATTTGCCCCATGAATAAACTGTGTACCACCTCCAGGAAACTTGAACTTATCCTTCACTCTGGCAATCCAATTTTGACCCCCTTTATCTTCAACCAAACGAGTATGAGGAACGTTGTAGAACCACACCTACATGGGGCCAGCATATTTATTAGCAACCTCCAATATAAACATGCTAAGTTGCTAAGGAATCAGCTACACAGCAACAAAATATTTGGCAGCAACAATACCTTTCAAAATAAATTTCCAGTGTTTGTTTATTAAGTTGGATTAGCATTATAAATCAGTTGACTCGGCTGTGTTTAAATACAAAAAACATTTCAATTCGTCTCATTTCATCTAATCATTACAATTTTTTCAAATCTCCACATAAAATATAATAATCAACTCAACTTTTTCAAATATCAAAACAATAATAATATTAAAAAATAATATTCTAACAATATTTGATTCAACTTTCATTTCAACTCAACTCACTATTCAAACCTCTCCTAAAATCCTAAAATGCAAAAAGGGTGACGAGAAAGCAAATCCACCAAAAGATTTTCAATAAAGAATTACAATTGAACCTAGCAGCGACTAGACAACCAATCAAAAAGGGGGTAACCGAAAAGAAACCGATACCTCGTCCCGGCTTTTCGGCCATGGAATCGGGGTGCGGTACTGGCTCGGTGCAGGAACGAGGCAATTCAATCCCCGACCTTCCTCTGGACAATGCCTCTCGAACCGCTCCCCTTTCTCACTCGATTTCAGCTTCTTAATAGCCTCCTCGTTATCCAAGCAGGGAATATACTCGCTCATAGCCCTCGGACATAGCTGAAACTTGGTAACCCTAACCCTAGACGAATCTCCATCACCATCAACCCCCTCCGCCTCCATCTCGTTCCTCCAATCCTCCACCAAACCGTCATCGAACTCCCCTACCTCAAACTCATCAGACATCGTTCCCTTCTCATTCACGATCCCGAACCGCTGTAATGGCGGAGGCGGCGAACTGGGAGGGACCGATAATGGGGCTGTGTTTAGGGTTTTGTCGGGGACGGTTTGGGTTTGGTTATCATGAATGAGGGCGGAGACATTAAACGGCTTGTCGCGGTTGGGTGAGATCGAGACCGAAGGGGCTCGGCGCGCGGTGGTGAAGAAGATGAGCTGCTGGTACCCATCGGACCAGTGCTCGCCCAAGTAAAAGGAAGTGACCGCGAGGATAAAGAAGGCGGAGATCTTGATAATCAGCGGGGTTTTGAAGACTTCCCCACCTCCGAATGGCTTCATTTTAAGAATTCTCGAAATATGAATCGGAAGAAGTTAAGACAAGCATGTAGATCTCGGATCTCTTTCAATCACCGCACCGAAATTGAAGAGTGGCATCGAAGAATGTGAGCTTTCGGGGATAGAGTAGAGTTAGAGTGAGAGTGAGAGTGAGAGCGGTTGATTTTTTCGCTGAATTTATAGGATTTGGACGATCAGCGAAATAGACGATCGGAGATTTATGGGTGTAACCGTAGGGTGAACGCGGTGCGAGTGAGTTTATGCTCCGAGGAGACACGGAAGCAAATGATGTTGCCGCTTTTGTACGTCGGAGGGATACCGTTGGGCATTTGTCGGTGATGAAGATATTGGTTTTCTTTTTCTGTTTTGTGAGCAGCAATTTTATGCACGTGGCATCGTGGCTGGAGTCCGTCCGGGTTGGGCAACATGAAGATTTTGGCTGACGTGTCGCGGACACCTAAGTATATAATCGATTAAGGGCCAACACCATTTCCACCGTTCGGAAAGATTGGTTTAATATAACTAATTAGAGAGAGATATGATAATCAACCATTATTCCACAACTTCATCGTAAAAATAATAAAGCAATGTTACATATAATTATAAGGTTTATAAGTATTATATAATTATTTTTAAAATAATTGAATTTATTATTAAAAAATTAATTTTTTATATAGATCTCATATTTATTTATTTTTTAAAAAATAATTACATAATACTTGCGCACTCCACGACTGTAAATATCATTTCTCAAAATAATATTATTTTTAAATTTAAAGGCATAAAACTGAATATTAAAAAGACAATGAAAGAGTAAAAAAGTATTGTTGGTGCTCAGGTGAGGTTTAGACAATGATATGAGATGAGATGATTTGAAATTAAAATTAAAATTTGAATAAAATATTATTATAATATTTTATTTTATTTTTTGAATTTGAAAAAAATTAAATTATTTCTTATATTTTATATGAAAAATTGAAAAAATTGTAGTGATGATATAAGATGAGGTTAAATACTTTCATTATCTAAACAATGCCTTAACCTTTTTTTCTTTTTAAATAATTCAGATAGAACTTGGATAACTGGTTTCAAGAGTGTTATTGCCTCAGATAAAATTTGGGTTGATAATCAGATTATCCATATGCTTGTATCTGAGAGTGGGTACGGGTGGATACATAAGACAGATATCAAGTTTATTTACAACCTGAACTATGCCTATTTAGATTTCGGGTTTTAAAAACTCGGATTATTTTGTGTACCTAAACCCCATTAGACAGGTACCTAAACCCCATTTCACACCTAGATATGAAAATAATTAGGTATATAGATTCGTGTAGTTAAAACTCTATTTTAACTACAAATGAATCTCACATATTGAAATAACTTTATATAATACATTATAACGTAAAATTATTTTTATTATAAAATAAATCTAACGTATTTTATAAAGTCATTTTAGCTATGAATTTATTTTTATAATTTTTTTTTATTTGAGCACTTTTTGAAATAAAATAGTTAAAATAATTTTTCACAATTAATTATAATCCACGACGAATACATAGATTGATTGATTATGAAAATTCCATGGTTATTATTTTGATAGTTGAAGATTCTACGTAAGAAAGTAGGATAAATATAAGAGGAATGTTATACATAAATTACTATTTATTTCTATATTCCATATCTATAATGTTTTTTTTTATAGGATGAGATGTATGAAGTAAATAATAGTTGATAGAAAATAATTTTTCTAAATACAAATCCATTTAAATGAAAGATCTTTCACGGAGTTGGATAAGTTTGGAAATTAAAAAAAAGGAAAAGATGATGTTAGATTTTAAATCACAACGTCGCGTCACTTAAAATGCGATGGATTATAAGGATTTAATAAGAAAGATGTTTTTTTTTTTAAGAGAAAAAAAAAAGTAGTTATACGTGTATTTATATTTTTATTTATAATTTTATTTACAAAATTCATTTCGTTAGTTTTATTTTAAATTTTAAATTTTATGATTTTAAGCATATTAATAACTGACATGTAGAAAAATAAATTTTTTATAAATTTTTTTAAGTACATATAACATTTTTCAAAAAAAAAAAAAACTTTGTAGTGAAAAAAGATTGGAAATTCTCTATTTTAGTTAGTGTTTAGATGTTAAACTGAGTTTAGTTAAGTTGAATTTTTTATAAATAGTAATAAATTGAGTAGTAGAGAGAATTATGTGAAGCCTATCTAAATTGAGTTTAAAATATGTTTAAATATTAAGATGATTTTAATATTTTTTATAAAAAATTAAAAAGATTGTAGGTTTCATATATAAAGATATTTTAAGTTAAAAAAAATTATAAATTTTATGTATAAAAAAATTTTGAATTAGAATAAATTTAATAATTTAAAAATTATATATTTAAATATTAAATTTAATTTAAAATTAGATTGTATTCAATTGAGTTTAACTGAATTTAAGGATAAAACGAAACTTAAGTTATTCTATCGCATTTTTACAGTGAAAGTGTCTAGGAAAAGGACGCAAGTCCAATCATTTAACACGTAATACGTCACTCTACCCAGCCGCCCACCAGCACACCAAGGCCACTAACTAGTCCAATGAATAGACAGAGACACCCGTACCAGAATCCCCCTCCCCAAAAATAAAAAAAATGCTTATAGACCGTCTACAACCCCATTTTCCTTTTCCTTTCATTTCCCAGTTCCCACACCCTTTTTTCACGTCACATTTTTACTTTCTGCTCCTCCAGCAAAACCCTAATTCCCGATATCTGGTCCAATTCTCCGTCCCCAGGCTTTGATTTTGCTGCATACGATTCTTTCCATTCAGGTAATTCCGGAATTTTCCTTCATATATGTTGCAAATCACGCGTTGATGGCCTCGACGGCAAATTCCAAGGCCGGCGACGACACGTGCTCGATTTTTGTAAGCGAGACGGTGAACGGGTCGCACCGGTTTACCGTACAGGGATACTCGTTGGCCAAAGGGATGGGCGTGGGGAAGTACATAATGAGCGACACCTTCACGGTGGGCGGCTACGACTGGGCGATTTACTTTTACCCCGACGGTAAAAACCCCGAGGATAACTCGATATACGTTTCGGTGTTCATTGCGCTCGCGAGCGATGGCGCGGACGTGAGGGCGTTGTTCGAGCTGTCCATGTTGGACCAGAGCGGGAACGGGAACAACAAGGTGCACAGCCACTTTCAACGAGCGCTGGAAAGCGGGCCATACACGCTCAAGTACAGAGGCAGCATGTGGTAATGGATTACTTTGATTTGCATAATTGATCGTTATTATTGCCGTTGTTTTTATTTTTCCGTGCATTGCGGTTTGGGAATTGGTCTTTAGAGGGGGCGATCTGGTACTTGTAAATGGTTCGGGTTCAGTTCAGCGACTAATTGGTTTTTATGAGAGGGTTTTATGTTAGTTCGAGAGATTGAGCGTGAGAGAGAGAGAGAGAGAGAGAGAGAGAGTGAGTGAGAGAGTGAGTGAGAGAGTTTGGGGGGGGTGAATGATACGGTGGCTCATCGAGGGTGTTGGTATAGTTGGGAAAATGATAACATTTTGTGAATCTATGTTAGCGGCTACAATTGTTATTAGTTTTGTGTTAAATTGTGTTTGTACGTTATATTCCAAAGACGGTTGTTTTACGATGGAATAAACAGTCATTCAAGCTCGTATTGAGATTATATCAATTTGAGAGACTCACCACCTCCTCCAAACTTATCACTAGAGATAATAAAAATATTATTAGTTAGGTTATAGTCTATTTTATAAAAATATACCTTTGGGTAATAATTCTACGTGTATTAGTAGTTAGTAGATTTATGTTTATATAAAGGCAGAAAGGCTGAAAGTCTAAGAAAGCCAGTCAAATATTAGAGCATTGAAGATGGGGAAGAGGCACAGACATAGAGTGATTTTTTTGATAGGTAATCAAAGATAATATATTCATAGAAATAGGCGAAGCCCAGGTACACATGAAGTATACATGAAAAAAGGCCTAACTAGAGGTTACAATAGAAAGAAGAAGAACATGGACACTACATCCGTTACAAACTAAAGCCCCCGCCCATAGGAACAATGTCTTAAAAAAGAAAATTTTAAGCTCGTCCATTGTTCTCTCTTGATCATCAAAACATCTAGCATTTCTCTCCCTCCAAATACACCAACACATGCATATTGGTACCAATCTCCAAATTGCCGCTACTTGAGAATCTCCGTGTAGTCCTTTCCAACTTGCGAGAAAATCCACCAATCTACAAGGCATAACCCAAGACAATCCGATTCTTGAGAAAAAATCATCCCATATAGCCTTGGTCACCTCGCAATGTAAAAGCAGACGATCAACTGACTCCCCATGCTTTTTACACATACAACACCAATCTAGGACAATAACCCGTCTTTTCTTCAAATTATCTGTGGTGAGAATCTTGTCCTAAGACGCTGTCCAAACAAAGAAAGCTGCTTTTGAATGAGCTTTTGTCTTTCATATGCTCTTCCATGGGAACATAGACAAACCGGAGTTCGTGAGCTTTTGATAAAAAGAACTGACTGAGAAGATACATTTCTTAGAATGATTCCAATGCAACTTGTTTCTGGAGCCCCCTGGAATACTTGCGGAATATAATGCTACAAAGAACTCCATAATAGACTCCAACTCCTATTCATGGACTGCCCTAATGAAGTCAATATTCCATTGAAGGGTGTCATTTACTGTAGAATGAAGATTGGCAATCGATGCCTCCTTTACTCTTGCAAGGGCAAAGATGGCAGGGAATGTATCTCGTAGACAATGGTTACCACACCATATATCAAACCAAAAACGGATACTCGAACTATTGCCTATAACAAAATGTTTATGTCCTTAGAAGGTCTCCCAAAGGCTCATAATGTTTTTCCACAAACCCACTCCATAAGTGCCTTTACCTCGTTCGAGCACCATCCTCCCCTAGCTTCCCCAAACTGAGAATCTATAACCGACCTCCAAAAGGCCTCCCTTTCATTTTGGTACCTTTACAACCACTTACCCAAAAGAGCTTGATTGAATTTCAACAAGTGGTGAATCCCCAAACCTCCCCCAGATATTGGGGTAAAAACTGTAGGCCAATTAACCAGGTAGAATTTGAACTTTTCGCCCAATCCATTCCATAAGAAATCCCTTTGAAGCTTCTCAATACAGTTAGCCACCTTTGTGGGAAGCGAGAACAAAGACAAAAAATAGGTGGGTAAGTTATAAAGAATGCTTTTAATCAAAGTCAATCTACCACCTTTCGACAAGTAAAGCCTCTTCCAAGCAACCAATCTGCGCTCCACCCTTTCGACTACATCATTCCAAATCCTTTTAGATTTAAAAGAGGCACCCAGCGGTAAGCCAAGATACTTCATAGGAAGCGAAGATATCTTGCATCCCAAGGTAGTAGCAAAAATCTTCACATCGGGGGTGGCCCCCACTGGCACTATTTCCAACTTAGCGAGGTTAATACTCAACCTTGACACAACAACAAAACAAAGGAGTAGCGTCCTCAAGTCTTGGACTTGACCGAGGTGTGCACCACAAAAGATAAGCGTGTCATTAGCAAATAACAAGTGGGAAATGTTGAGATCGCCATTCCCATTCCCCACCGAAAAATCATGGAGTAACCCACCATCCACCAGACCCTCAATCATCTTGCTGAGAGCTTCCATGACAAATAAGAAAAGTAGAGGAGAGAGGGGATCTCCCTGTCTTAGGCCACGAGAGGAGTTGAACCCATCGGAGAGCCATTTATCAAGATAGAGAAATGAGCTGAAGAGATACAAAATTCTACCCATTTATGCCATTTCCCCCCAAAACCACATCTACCAAGTAAGTAAAGAAGGAACTTCCAGTTGACATGATCATAAGCTTTCTCCATGTCTAACTTGCAAAGTAGCCCAGGTTCTCTAGACTTTAATCGACCATCCAATACTTCATTTGCGATAAGAACCGAGTCAAGGATTTGTCTACCTTTGACAAACGCATTTTGCAGCTTCGAGATTAGTTTTTCCACCACCGAGCGTGGTCTATTTGCTAACACTTTGGATAGAATCTTGTACATCCCATTCACAAGACTAATGGGGCGATAGTCCCTCACATCCCTAGACCCCACCTTTTTAGGAATGAGGGCTAAAAAGGTGGCATTGAGACTCTTTTCAAATCTAGCATTAGAATGAAATTCAAGAAAGACTTGCATAATATCTTCCTTGACCACCTCCTAACAAGCTGGAAGGAAACCCAGGGTAAACCCATTCGTACTGGGAGCCTTATCACTTGTCATACCTCTGATAACATTGCCCACTTCCTCTTCTGTAAATGGCCTTTCTAACCACCTTGCACTCAGCTGGTCTAATGTGGAAAAGGACAAACCATCCACTCTCGGTCTCCAATTATGCTCTTCAGATAATAATTGTTGATAGTATTGTTCAATGTGGTTTTTGATAACCATCTAATCTGAAGAAACTGCCCCATCTACCATCAGTGTATCAATAGCATTGTTCCTCCTGTGAGAGTTAGCCATCCTATGGAAGAATTTCGTGCATTTGTCCCCCTCCTTAGGCCAGAGTATCCTTGATTTCTGTCTCTAGGAAATCTCCTCCATCAAAGTAACCCTTTCAAGATCAGCAACTCCCTGGCTCTTGCGGATTTTATCAGGTTCATAAAGGGTTTTGGCCTCCTCCTCACCTTCCAAGCCTTGTAGTTCCTCCATAAGAGAGCGCTTTCAACTTTTTAGCCATAATGAAGCTTGGAGAGCCTTGGAAACTATAGGAAGTCCACCATTGTCTGATCCTGTCTACAAAACTGTTAGTTTTAAGCCACATATTTTCAAATTTAAAATACCTTCTACCCCAATGGATGCCTCCACAATCTAAAATGATGAGGAAGTGATCAGAGCATAAACGGGGTAATCTTCTTTTAGCCACATTTGGGAAGTGTAACTCCCAATCGGGTGTTAGCAAAAATCTATTGATCCTCGACCATGATGGGCAATCACAGTTGTTGGACTAGGTAAAAGTGCCTCCTAATAGTGGAATGCCCATGAGCTCTTGTTCTGAAATGAAATCAGAGAAATCTCTTGTGGCTGGAGTGATGAGAGAAGTTCCTGACCTTTCACTTGGAAAGTGAGAAGTATTAAAGTCCCCCCCTATGCAACTCGGTAGCTCCCACCAACTAATGACTCCCGCCAGTTCTTCCCACAAAAATCTTCTCTTTGAATCAATATTTGGGCCATAAACCCCAGTGAAAGCCCATTTAAAGCCGTCTTCTAAATTAACAAAAGAGCATGCAACCGAGAAATCACCCACACACTTCTCCACCTTTCTACCACCCTTGTGTCAAACATAATTAGGACTCCCCGAATATTTTGTGGTGCTTTGACATTGGCACAAGGGTGGTAGAAAGTGTCAAATTGGCTGCTTTTTCTCTCTCCTTATTTTTTCTCTCCGTACACTTGAGGGAATATTTTGTGGCGCTTTGACATTGGACTCCCCAAAACTTAGGTCCTTTTCTATCTCCTTGTGCCAATTTGACACTTTCTACCACCCTTGTGCCAATTTGTTTTAGTTATTTTACATATGTGATAGATTTTGAGATAATTTTGAATTTTATCACTTATAGACCTTGGCACAATATAGATTTGGTTTAAAGTTTACAGGTGGCCAGAGGTGGAATTGAGAATTTAAGCATTCAATGGTGGAATTTATAGTGAACTTGTTGTTACAATGGGAATTAATATTTTTTTAATGCCATACTCAACATTAGTCCAATATTTTGACCTTTTCTATGTTATTTGGGACGCATTTGGTTACATAATTTAAGTTTCGAAGTTCATGCATGTTTGCATTTTGTTTCTACTTATTGACCATCCCCTCAGATGTTTCAATTGTTTTATTTATTTATTTGGCGGGGGGTGGGAGATTTTTGTTCTTTTATCTCATGGCTGCTGTACGTGCATTTCAGGGGATACAAACGATTTTTTAGAAGAAATCTTTTAGAAGCTTCTGATTATTTAAAGGATGATTGCCTTGTCATGTACTGCAAGGTTGGAGTTGTCAGAAATCATCTTGAGTGCCCAAAACTACGTGCTATTTCTGTACCACCCTCAGACATGGGTCAAGGTTTTAAGACCTTGATAGAATCTGAAGTTGGTTGTGACGTAGTTTTTCAGGTTGGCAATGAAATGTTTAAAGCTCATAAGTTGATACTCGCCGCCCGTTCTCCTGTATTTAGAGCTCAGTTTTTTGGACTTGTTGGAAATCCGAACATAGATAAAGTTGTCGTAAAAGACATTGATCCCTTCATCTTCAAGGTAATGCTTTTGTTATTCTTTTTATTACAATGCTAAGGAAGAAAACTGATTTGATCATTGACACATAAATTAGGAGAAACTATCTCCACATCTTTTTTTGTACGAGTGAGTTACACATTTGCCGCTTGGGCAGACCGGTTTTACTGAGCATCCCTATATCTTGGCGACTATAAGTGATATGGCCACCTGCAAGAAGTCATATTTTTTAGGTTAAAAGTTATTACTAGTCTGAGGTTAAAAAGTATTACTAGTCTAGGCTGTATTATTGGTGTGCTAGAGGTGAGCATCACACAACTTTCAAAGATCATCCGATTCATCCCCTGGTGCATTATGTGGTGCATATGATGCTAGAGGAACTCTCAAACTTTTGAAGGCCACAAGTTATCAGTATTGAAGCTTAAGCTATTTTCCTAAGATCTCTTATTGTTGGATTGCCCTAAATTGATTTATTGTCTTGTTGGCGAGGGATTAGGGGCAATTGCCAGATTGCAGCTGTATGAAAGATGGTGCCTTTATGTTTAATGTGGTGCACTTGGACCGAAAGAAATGGCCGCTGTTTCGAGAATAGGGAACGTTCTCCGGATGGTTTTTGGGCTTTTTTCTTTCATACATTATTGCTTTAGGCTTCTTCTATTGTATTGCATGGAACGAGTCTTAACGACTTCTATGCTACTCTCTGTAGTACTTAGTTTTGTAATTAGACTCTTTCCTTTATACTTTCTGTGTACTCGGGTTTTACCTATTTATGTGAATCAATAAAACCTCTTTTACCTATCCAAAAAAAAAAAAAATGTTTTTCATTTTCAAATTGGTGACGAGATCGTTTGTAACTCTTTAAGTTTTGGGAGTTAGGTCCTATTCCTTTCTCCCCGAATATTTTAAATGGATTTTGAGTCAAGAAGAACAATTGAAAGGGAGAAAAAGATAGGGAATGAATCCGTATGTTTTGTGGCGCTTTGACATTGGCTAGCTGTACTTCTTTGGTAGATAGAAAATGACAAAATAGCCATTTAGAATTAAGCTTTGATGATGTTACTTCATTATGTGGCTTAGTTGAACTTTGGACTAAATTTCTTGAAATGGGTCATCTAGTGTATGCTATACTGAAAGTATTGAGCCTTATATGTTATCTATGTATGAAATGCTTCTGTTTTGTGCAGGGATATCGAGTCAGTTGAGCCTTTTTCTGTTTTTTCTTTTTTCCAGGCGATGCTTCTGTTTATCTACACAGACAAGCTTCCTGACGTAGAAGAAATTGAGAGCACAGCTATTTGCTCATCCAGTGTCATGGTTCAGCATCTGTTGGCTGCCGCCGACCTATACAATCTGGATCGACTGAAAGTATTATGTGAATCAGAATTGTGTAAAGTAATTAATATAGACACAGTGGCGACAATTCTTGCCCTAGCTGAGCAGCACCATTGTCCACAGCTTAAGGCTATCTGTTTAAAGTTCACTGCAAATGCAGAAAACTTGGGAGGTGCGTATTATCATAGGAATAATGTATGGTGCAGCTTAATCTAGAGTATCCTTGAGCCTTATTCATGCATGCTTATCTAGTCAAAATAGGTTTTCCTTAAAAATTTGGTACAGAAGAAGTTTGGATGACACTTGATGAATTTTTTGTACAAAGAGTGTTCCTCATTTAATTACACGATTTTATGTTGCCTTGAAGACACGGTCTCCGTGGGCATTTTTTGGACTTTCTTTTGTGAAGGGAAACTCCTTAATTTTGTGCATAAATGCTATTTTCCTTGTCTTGTATGTTGAAGTCTTGAACTACTAATGTCCTTTCATGTTTGCAGCGGTAATGAAATCCGAAGCGTTCAGGCATTTGGAGGGGAGCTGCCCCTCGTTGTTGTCAGAGCTGCTGGCAACATTTGCATCAATGGACGAGAACTCCAATTCTCTGTCAGGTAGGAAGAGGAGTGGCAGCAGTACATTCGGGCAAGATCTTGCGGCAGATGGGGCTGAAGCAGAATCAGCTAATCCTAACGGCAGGCGCATGAGAAGGCGATTGTAGCGAGGTGCCTTACAATCAAGTATACCTGAAAGTTGTCTCATATAAATATATATATATTTATATATATATATATATGTTCTTTCTGAGAGTTGAAATCTGTCTCCCGCTACCAAATTATCTAGTAAAATTATTTTAGGCACCTTTGAAGGTTTTATGTAAATCGAATGGTTTCGTGGTGTTATTTTCTGTAAAGCAAATCTACAGATCCATGCATGTTGTTCTCAAATAACACCGCCGTGGTTGCCCCCGCTAGTTCATTGGCTTAGGTTCTCCCGTGTTCAGCCATTGTTATCACGCCGACGCTTTTCTCATTGGTAAAACTATGCTGGGCAACTAAGAGGCTTAAGGCCCAGTAACTCACCCAAGTTTTGGGCTCATGTAATCGAGTTTGGATAACGTTTGGAGTATGGTCTATTGTGATTTAGTCCAGTGTGGTGTGGCCCGAGCAAGTTGCTAATTGAATATTTGGAAAAAAATTCCTATTCTCAAGTTGTAGAGCATATTTAATAAAACAAAAATTCTACTTACAGCTGGGCTGGGGAGCCGGCGTAACCGGACGCTTCTTTATAATTAATTTTTTGTTTTCACATTTCTACTCTGCCTCCCTCAGTTTGATTTCCCACCAAAAAAATAATTCCTTTATCTCTTTAGGTGCCTTGCAACTTGGTGTGGAGAAGATAGAAAAATAGAGATAGAGAGTAATGATCTACAAGGTAAAGTGTATTGAGAAACCGAAATGCTTGGCATTGAAGGAGCGTACAGGAAATGGTGGTTACACGTATGGGGTAGTGGTTACGTGCATGGTGTGGGGAATTTCTTGTACGTGGGGAGGAACGGATGAGTGGGAAGAGAAATGGGTGGAAGAAAAAAAATATTGAAAGGTCCGGGCGTTACATCCATCCGAGTGATGATAAGAATGTAGAGGAATGAGAGGGAGGAAGAAGAAGGGTAAAAACAAATTGATAGAGAAAGAGAGAGGGAACGAAACAAGATAAGTGTTAAAAAAATAAAATTTTGTCATCAAAAGCTGCGCCGGTTGCATGGTTTTGCAAGGGGCCGGTTGTATGTAGTGCTCCCTTCCCTCTCTCTTTCTCTATTAATTTGTTTTTACCTTTCTTCTCCTCCCTCCCATTCCTCTACATTCAGACCCATTACTTATCCTGATTAAAAATTAATTCTACCTGCAAGAGTCTCCAACATTTTCTCCACACTGATGAAAGGACATAACAACTTGGAGTTTTAAGCCATGCTTCTAAACCATCTGCACGAGTTTAGCACACCTTTCCCAGTTGTACCTCAGAGAGAGGGAGTAAGAGAGAGGGAGAGATAAATCAGAGAGAGAGATACATACCGTGCGAGATACTTACAAAGGCAGCTAGAGACAATGACAGGGTGGTTGGGGTAACAACAGACCATGGAGTGGCACGCGGTTGGCGGAAGGATTGCTGGTTGGTGTCGTTAAGCTTCACCGACATGTCATGGGGCTGCAGAATTGAGGCGAGAGAAAGTGGTTTTATTGCTCTGTTTCAGGGGTCAAAAACAAGGGACATGCAGTGGCTTGAACGGTGGCTTGATGGTGAAGGGGCAGTGCGGTGGAGGAGCTCTTTGTTGCACCGAGGCTGAGCGAAAACTTCTGTGATGGTCTTGCTGGCCATTGGGTTGTGGGGAAGAAACCGAGAGGGTGGAGGCGTGAAGGAGGCTCATGGTGTCGCAGCGTGGGGTGGTTCAGTGGTGAGTGGTTAACAGTGCTTGAACACGGCTGGGCGTCGTGGCTATACTGGTGGCTTTTGTCGAGAAGGTTGGTGGGTATCTCGGGTTCACGTCGGCAGCATCTGGTTCGTGGTGGTTGGATGGTGGCGTTTCCAGGTGTATTGCGACTTGGTGCGGAGAAGATAGAAAAATAGAGATAGAGAGCAATGATCTACAAGGTGAAGTGTATCGAGAAACCGAAATGCCTGGCATTGAAGGAACGCACGGGAAAGGGTGGTTACGTGCATAGGGCAACGGTTACATGCTGTTGTCATGCTTAGTACGGGGAACTTCTTGTACGTGGATAGGAACAGATGAGTGGGAAGAGAAATGAGATAAGTGTTTCTCAAGGGTCATCAAAAGCTGTGCCGGTTGCATGGTTTCGCAAGAGTCTGGTTGTATGTAGTGTTTCTCTCATCGAGACTGAAGCCCCATCGTCTTCTCCATCTTCTCCACGAAGTCATCGTCCCACGAAGCCGTAGCCCGCCACAGCCCATTCTTCCTCTTCTCCCCACGAACACCCTGTTTAATCCTTATTCTAGAATTATCCACAATGTTCCAACTTTATACTTAGCCGTGAAGCAAGCTGGGAACCGCCATAGTCCTTAGACGTCAAAGGTCAAAAGAAGAATTCAAATTTGATTTGAAAACTGCAGCTGTATTTTTTACTTTTAAGCTTTGCCTATAAATAGACTAGGAGCGTATGCATCGAAAGATATAGAGAGAGAGACCTCAGACAGTGAAGAAAAAAAATTGAGAGAGATTTACAGAGTATAGAGAGAGATCTCAGTCTAACCTTCTCTATTTCTGCAAGATTACTCGGCTTTTGGAACTCTCAACTTAGTGAAGCCTTCTGGTACAAAAAATTTTGGGTTATCGAATTCCATGATAAGGTTCTCAAATCAGTAATGACAGAGTTTGAGAAAATTTCACAAGCATTCCCTTTGGTCTTCCAGAACCCAAATTTGTTATCTTTGATCTCCTCAGAGCAGATGAAAAGCCAAATTCCATCAGGTAGATTTGAGGGCATGTACAGGAAAGGATTTACATATGTTATCACATTGCTTGGGAACTGGGCATTTTCTCGAAAGATAGAAAGAGCACCTCATTAGTACAATTTAATTTTAAATCTCCGAGAGAGGCAACTACTGGAGAACACATTGTAAGACAATTCAAAAGGATGGGAAACAAAATTCCGACCAAAATCTCTTTCGTGTAGATTGCAAAAGAACGGTTCGTCAATGGGAAACTTGAGAAGTTAGATAAGATTATTGAAATAGATGATTCTATGCCACCTTTTCACAAACAGAATGAGAGCACTCGGTCTGACACTACAGCAAGCAATGGAGGACAGCTACAGAGCCACCGAAACTTACAACAGTAGAGCACCACACAGCAGAGCCGAGTACAAGTTCTAGAAAACTAATAGGAGAGAAATCTGTTGCTGGTACAGGAGAGAAATCTGTTACTGATCCCTACGGTGCTTTTTGTAACCAACTCAATTGATTTTTATTCTTTAACATCATGTATAAATACCGTCATCTATAGACAAAAAATATGAATGAGAAATAGTGAGTTTCAGCAGTATTCCTTACTTCAACATGGTATCAGAGCCTTAGTCTTTTTCTTTTTCTGATCCATGGCTTCCTCTTCCCTGCCTCCTCGTCCTCCTCCCCCCTTCGAATCTCCTCCCACTCCCACCCTATCCTCCTTCTCACACATCATTTCTACCAAACTTACAAATGACAATTACCTTCTATGGAAGGTCCAAATTTCAGCTTATCTAAGAGGTCAAGACCTCTTTGGTTATGTCGATGGGTCTCTTCCCCCACCTCCAGAAACCATCACCGAATCCTCCACTACCATACCCAAAGCCAACCCCTCTTTTCTTCATTGGAGGCGCACGGACCAACTTGTCCTTAGCATTCTATTCTCCTCTCTATCTGACTCTATTATTGGTCATGTTTTATCCTCTACCTCTGCCCGAGCTCTCTGGGTTCTTCTAGCTTCAATGTATGCCTCCCACTCCCAAGCAAAAGAGTTTCAACTGCGTTTTCAACTCACTAATCTTTCTAGAGGTGACCAACCGATTTCTGAATACTTTGGGAAGGTTCGTCTTCTTGCTGACTCTCTCGCAGCCACTGGAACTCATCTCCCAGACAAAGAGCTTGTCACATATTTGCTAAATGGCCTTGGACAATCTTATGAATCTTTTATCACTTCGGTAACAACCAGAGCAGAGCCCCTCTCGTCACATGAGTTGTACCAGCTCTTGCTCATACATGAGGCTCGAGCCTCCCATCTAACAAGAAATACTACAAGCTCTGTCGAACCCACTGCCAACTTCAGTGCCTCAAGTGGGCGTGACCAACGTGGTCGAGGCTTCTTTCGGGGTGGACGTCAAGGTCGTGGACGAGGTCGATTCAATTCCACCTATCGTGGTGGAAGAACCAACTCCTTCAATCCCTCTGCCAATCCTGCACCTCAGTATACTGCCCAGCGCCCTACATGCCAGGTTTGCAATAAATCTGGCCACGTTGCTCTTCAATGCCGCTACAGGTTTGATCACTCCTATCAACTTGATGCTCCAAGATCCTTTTCTGCTAACTACACTGCTCCTGCATCATTTTTTGATTCATCCTGGTATCCGGACTCGGCAGCTACGCATCATATAACTAATGACTTGAATAACTTGAATATTTCTTCTGAACAGTATAGTGGTGGTGATACAATACGGGTTGGCGATGGAAGTGGTCTTCCCATCCAACATTTTGGTGAATCTTCTTTCAAACCCATGTCCTCTTCTTCTTCGTTCTCACTGCATAATATTTTACATGTTCCTTCCATCACTAAAAACTTAGTCTCTGTTCTTCAATTTTGTACTGATAATTCTTGTTACTTTGAGTTTCACTCCTCTCACTTTTCTGTGAAGGACAAACACACGGGGACCCTCCTCCTCACAGGGCCAACGCATAACGGTCTCTATGTCTTTCCTTCCACCGCCTCTTCATCTCCATCCACCCATCTTGGTGAAAGAACCACTCTGGAACAATGGCATCGAAGGCTGGGCCATCCCTCTCTAGCATTGGTTTCACGTGTTCTGCAAACAAGATGCCTACCTCTTTCTTCCAGCACCACAAATTTTCAATGTCCTGAATGTCCTCTTGCTAAAAGTCATTAGTTGCCCTTTTGTAATAGTCAGGCCAAATATTCCAGGCCCTTAGAACTCATTTGTGCTGACTTATGGGGTCCGGCCCCTTATATTTCAAGACTTGGTTTTAAATATTATCTTTCATTTGTTGATCGTTATACAAGGTATACATGGTTCTTTCCACTCAAATTAAAATCAGATGTTACACAAATCTTCAATACCTTTTTGCCTTATCTTGAACGATTATTCAACTCCAAACTTCTAATTTTACAAACAGATGGTGGAGGTGAATTTAAACCTTTAACTCCAATTTGTCAAAAATTAGGCATCACTCATCGTCTCTCATGTCCCCATACGCACCAACAAAATGGGCTCGTTGAAAGAAAACACCGGCATATAGTTGAAACTGGGCTCGCTTTATTGGCCCATTCCTCACTACCCTTCTCTTATTGGGCCGATGCCTTTGAAACTGCAGTTTACCTGATTAATCTTCTCCCCTCACCCACTCTCAAAAATAAATCCCCACATTCTCTAGTTTATAATTCTGAACCCGATTATAAATTTTTGAAAGTGTTTGGATGTGAATGTTGGCCCAATCTTAGACCCTATCTTTCAAACAAATTAAATTTTCGTTCAATTGCTTGTCTTTTTCTGGGTTACAGCGCTTCCCATAAAGGCTATAAATGCCTTGACTTAGCCACAAACCGTTTATACATATCTCGGGATGTCAGTTTTAATGAGACTTCCTTTCCACTTTCGAAATCTCGGCTCATTCATCCATCTCCTCCAGCCCAGTCAATCACCGTGCCTCTGCCCATCCTCTCTCCATCTATCCTTGGGCCCGGTCCAAGCCCAAACCCACACAACTCTATTCTTTCATCGTCTTCCTTAAACTCTCCCACATCCTCTGTTCTGCCGACACCAAACTCTTCCCTCTCCTCCTTTGTTCCTATCATTCATTCTCCTCCCGTTATTCTACAGCCACCTCGGTCTCCTATCATTACGCGTGCCCAGACAAATTCATCTAGACCCAGGCAGTTCACGGATGGCACCATTCCCTACTCAACCCGTTTCTGTCTCACCACGACTCTAACTGTCCCAGACGAACCTTCTAGTTATTCAGTTGCTTCAAAGTTTTCGGAATGGAGAGAGGCTATGGCCAAGGAGTACACTGCCTTTAAACAAAACTGCACCTGGTCCCTTGTACCTCCCACACCCGTAGCTAACATTCTCGGATGCAGGTGGGTGTTTCGCACCAAAACAAACGCTGATGGTTCTTTTCAACGAAGGAAAGCCCGTCTTGTAGCTAAAGGGTATCATCAACAGCATGGCTTAGACTACAACGAGACCTTTTCTCCAGTGGTGAAGCCTTCCACAATTCGGCTCATTTTATCTGTTGCTGTTACTCGATCGTGGCCCTTGCGCCAACTTGATATTGAAAATGCATTTTTGCATGGTTCACTGGCTGATGAGGTGTTCATGCAGCAACCTCAGGGATTTGTAGATCCACTACATCCCACATATGTGTGCAAATTGCACAAGGCTCTATACGGTTTGAAACAAGCACCTCGTGCTTGGTTTTTTCAACTTAGCTCGTGGTTGCTTTCATACGGCTTTACAGCTTCAAAGGCCGATCCTTCTTTGTTCATTTTGCAGCATTATGATGTTACTCTCTACCTTTTAGTGTATGTGGATGACTTAGTTGTTACAGGCTCAAACTCCTCAGCCATTGATCTCCTTCTTCGTGACTTGGGCACTGCCTTTCCAGTCAAAGACTTGGGCAACCTCTCTTTTTTTCTTGGACTGGAAGTCGACTACACAGCCGAAGGCCTTCTGCTCACTCAACGAAAATACATCAAGAACTTGCTCCTTCGCAGTCAAATGATCAATGCAAAACCAGTATCCTCTCCAATGGCAGCATCTCTCAAATTATCAAAATTTGATTCTCCAGATTTTGATGACCCGACTCTATACAGAAGCATAGTTGGTGGTTTGCAATATCTTTCTCTCACCAGGCCAGACATCTCCTTCTCAGTGAATAAGATCTGTCAATTCATGCACTCTCCAAAATTTTCTCATTGGAGTGCTGTTAAACGAGTCCTCAGGTACCTCAAAGCCACAATCAACTTTGGTTTACTTTTCAAGAGGCAGTCCACCTTCACACTTCAGTCGTACTCAGACTCTGATTGGGGAGGATGTCCAGACGATCGACGGTCAACTGGCGGATTCTGCATCTACCTTGGAAATCATCTCATCTCTTGGAGCTCGAAGAAACAACGAACTGTTGCACGATCCACAACAGAAGCCGAATACAAATCTCTTGCATCATCAGCTGCTGAGACCATATGGCTTCAAACAGTTCTTAGAGAACTTGGTATTTCTCTGTCTAAAGCTCCAATCTTGTGGTGTGATAACTTTGGAGCCACATACCTATCTGTCAACCCGATCTATCACTCCAAAACAAAACATATGGACATCGATTATCACTTTGTGAGAGATAGAGTTGCTGCCCGTGCATTGCAAGTTCAATTTTGCAGCTCCAAAGAACAAATTGCAGATGTTCTAACTAAGCCATTAGTTGCAGAGAAATTTACTTTCTTTAGAGCGAGTCTCAACGTGGTAGATACCCCCTTGAACTCGAGGGGACGTATTGAAATAGATGATTCTATGCCACCTTTTCACAAACAGAATGAGAGCACTCGGTCTGACACTACAGCAAGCAATGGAGGACAGCTACAGAGCCACCGAAACTTACAACAGCAGAGCACCACACAGCAGAGCCGAGTACAAGTTCCAGAAAACTAATAGGAGAGAAATCTGTTGCTGGTACAGGAGAGAAATCTGTTACTGATCCCTACGGTGCTTTTTGTAACCAACTCAATTGATTTTTATTCTTTAACATCATGTATAAATACCGTCTGCTATAGACAAAAAATATGAATGAGAAATAGTGAGTTTCAGCAGTATTCCTTACTTCAACAAAGATAAAATCCGAATTAAGGATCTGATCAATTGAGTTGGAACTTGCGAGACGAATAACGACGGATGGGGAAAGATGAACTGTTCCTGTCGCTTCCTCCTTTTGTCTCACCAAAAGGACAAAGCGCGTTAGAGGGTGTCCAGCGGTTAAAGAACAACGAGATCGCAGTTTCGAAGTTAAAGAATTAAAGGAAAAGTGGGAAGTTCGATCAGTTGAGTTGAAGCTTGCAAAACGATTAACGCTCGTCGGACGGATCGACAAAGGCGAATCGCTTATGTTGCTTCGTCCGTCCCTGCTAAGATGAGTAGCGACGGATGAGCAAAGACGAAGCGCTCTCGTTGCTTCGCCCCTCCGCCTCAACACCAAGAAAGAGCGCGTCCTTTCTTCAAGCCGACGTTCTCGATTTCAAGCCGATGAACCACACAGTCCTTTCTTCTTTTGAGATCTCAGTCCTTCTTCCTTTCGTTCTTTTCAGATCTCAGTTCTTTCTTCTTTGTCTTCTCGATTTTCTTTTTCTTTAGAAAAACAAATTGTCAGGACACATCATCCAGTTACACAAGAATTCACAAAGTCGGCTGTATGTAACATTGTTATTAATATTTATATAAAATAATTTAATTAAAAAAATAAATTTTAAAATTTAAATCTCCCACGATTAAATAATATATATAAAAACGTTTTATATATTGATTTGAGAATTGAATAACAAAGCTACCCATAATCTTTGATGACGAGATTTAAAGAAATATTTGTGCTCTGCATGCACTTGACCCGTGTATTTGTCAGAACCTCACTTTGAAGTAAGCTTTTACCTCCATTTTCTTTAATTTAGAGATTTAATTAAAAACAATCCCAATATTAGACAATAATATAAATACACAAGCAATTAGTCAGGATAAAAAGAAAAATAAACATATACTTATGCACAGGCATATTTATAATAATTGTATTGCGATGGAGTATGCATAGGTGTCGCTAGTTAGAGAGTTGTACATGACAGAAATTAAGGTGATATAAATGCATGTTATGTATATAAAAAAAACAAATATGAGGCAATATTTTCTAGAGAATAACTCTTAAAACACACTTTGTTATGGTGTTTGAAAGAAAAGGAAACAGGAAAAGGAGATCTTGCGCCCGTTTTCTCCCGAAGCAAAAACCCCATGTCCAAACATCTCAGTGCCGGTTTTTATGCTGGAGAGAATGAGGAGCTTTAGCTTCCTCCTCTTATTTCCCTATATACCTATTACGTCTATAGAGCTATTTTCAGTTTTTTAGTTGTTTTTGTTATCACTTTTTCTCCAAGGCCGAAATAGAATGATTTGTAGCTTTCCGGCAACCTCTAACACACATGCACTGAACGAGAAGGCTCATAGGCGGCCTATCCTTCGGATAGAAGCTACAGTGTCCCAAAGTGCATGTCTCTCACGCACAGACGAAAATGGCGCATGAGGCACATGCATCTCCCCTTCCTGAAGCTCAATCTACCACATACATGTGTTGGATTGGAAACTCTCCCACACTTAGATTTTCCAGATTTGACCATCATGGCCACGTTGAGGCAAGCGTGTGGGTCCCACGTGCCGGCATAGGTTTTGGCATCTCCCGAAGTTAGCTCAAAATGCAATCTATCCATCTTTACCTCTATCTTATTGTTTTTCTTTAATCTAGTTGTTAGGATACTCTTATGTCTCAAAAGTAAAGTAAAAACTGCAAATCATTGGCGCTTGATGATCACTAACCTTTCTTTAGTCCATTTGTGGTCTCAATATGCCACTATTCTTGAGCTCCACCTTTTTTTACTTTTGCCCCCGGTACGAGATCCACGCATATTCCTTTGAAAGAGTGTAGAGTTTTGCACATATGGAGTTAGGATAGTTTGTTTGCGGTTTTATTGTAAGAGTTGTCATACTTTGTCACAGGATCGTGAAGACGATGAATGGATCTTCCCAACAGTTATTTCAAAACAAAATGCAACCACAACAACCACCCTAGCCTACGGTCATAGGGATACAATTATTTTGTCAGATTGTACAAAATTTGCGACTTTATTTTTATTTTTTTTCCGTGCTCGCTTCTTTTTTTTTTCTTAGTGTACTAGTTGTGAAATGTTGCTTGTCGGGGTCTCGTATCTCTTATTCATATATTCCATTATCTATTAATTATTAAATTTCAAACTTGATTAGGAAAAAAAACAGAAGAAGATAGAAAAGGAAGCATTCATTATAGAAAAATGGAGTAACTACTTAATATGAACACACTAAGGTCCCTACTCCATATTCTCCAAGATGACAACGAGGAAGCTGAAAGATATATAGTGATATTTGTATAATCGATGCATAAACTATGATTATTTAAATGAAAAATGATATTTACAGTCGTTGAGTGAGTAAGTGATGCGCAATCATTTTGAAAAGAGTGAATAAATACGAGATTAACATAAAAAATTACTTTTTTAATAATAGATTCTATTTTTTTTCAAAACGATTATGCGGCAGTTGCACACTCTGTAAATGTACATAGCATTAGTACTCTATTTAAATTTCTTGTAGGAAAGTAGAGAAGTACTATTTTCAAAGTTAAGGTCGCAATTAGGAGAAGACTTCGAATCGTAATGTTTCCAATCAGGCCACAGAAAGGCGCCCATTGCAAACTCCCTCTTGTAAGCCAAGTCACCATGCGCAGACAGCCCATATTCAGCAAGAAGGCGGTCGAGCTTCCACTCGGGCATCTCCAAGTACTCCTTCCTACTGTACCTTGGATAGTGAAGGGGCATCTGAAAGAAGCTAACGCCATTCTTTTTCCGGTTTTCCATTTTTATTTTTATTTTTTCTCTCACTGAGGAACGCATGCATGCATGCAGAAACTTTGGGGATGGAGCTGTGTGCATCGTTAACTTGGAGGATATTTTTATATATAGTGTACTACTGGAAGGGGCCGGGGTTAATTCCTCCTGAGGAAGGCTCTAAAGGCATGCATGGGGTCACAAGTATGTGTTGTTTTACCTTCTCACGGAATAAGTTATCGCCATATCATGTGCGTGTACGTACTGCCATTGGGAGAGAAGCCAACTCCAAATGTATGATCCTAGGCACAAGGCGTTGTTCTGTTGGCCAACACCGGAATTCTGCATCATGTGGTATATACCTCCAACTTGCAGTAACCCTGGAATTCCATACGAATTTCCGGATGATACATATTTTTGAGTAAATTTATGTGTTTATTTACAATTTTTGTTGTATTTGTACAGAAAAAAGATTCCTCTGGACAAAAATAAAATAATAAGGTTCTGTTTGGATTTAGAAAGTGTTTCATCTTATCTCATCATTATAACTTTCTCAAATTTTTACACAAAATATAATAAACAAGTCAACTTTTTGAAATCTCAATTCAACTTTTTCAAATCCCAAAATAATAATATTATTATTAGAAATAATATTCTAAAAATATTTTTTTCAACTTTCATCTTTCATCTAAAACCATCTTTGAATCCAAATCAACCCTAAATTAGTTTTATTATAGAATAATTTTATTTAAAGGTCTTTACATCATACACTATTGTCTATTATAAGCACATAGCACTTGGCTTCTTCGTTGCTGAAAAACCACTCAGAATTTAATTATGTTAGAAAATGCTTTCCTATTATATATATATATATATATATCTATCTTGTAACACATGCTTACAATATTAGTAAAGTTTTGTTAATTGATTGTAAGTCTTTTTGAAAGTAAATCATCTCTTACAAGACTCATTACAATTGAAAAAATATTTTAGAGTTAAATACTAATGCTTTTTTATCCTAGCAAGTTTATACATTAGTAATATCGATATCTTTGCTTGGTGTGTCATGAATACCATGTTTGCTAATAATTATTATCAATAATATTACCATCTATAAGTAATTAAGACAGCGGCCTTGATATGAATATCGTATGCTCCCGGCCGCCGGCACTCCTCCGATCAAGTCCGGCCACAATCCACACCTGAACTTGCATAGTATTATTAGTCTAATAGGGCATGATGTAGGCATGTATCCGTCCCAAAAACGAAGGACATGTAATATTTTATTTAAAAAAAAAAAAACTTGTAATGAAATGAGCATACATGACTTGGAATGCCCTCTCGAGGCAAATAAATCTTATTTTCATGGTGGATTGGTAAATATAGAAATAATATTAAAGTTCACAAACCATCCACAAGTACTTGAAGATCATGAAGATCACATTTGATTTGCTAAAACCAAGCGGCCGGGTACCTCTATTCGACACCATGCATAGAACACGATCGATCAAGGTGTCCCGTCATATGATTTCTATCCGCGGTACCAAATATCGTGCAAAATTTTCATCTACACAAAACACAAAAACCAGGGATCCCATCACTCCATCATCATATATATGATTGTGTCACAAAATTAAACAAATTAGGGGGCTACCTGAAATAATTCGTACGTACTCATGATGAACGATCAGTAACATGTTACGACCCCCAGCCTCCACCCACTTACAGAAGATCAACAACTCAATTATACATTATATGTAGGGTCAGTACCGTACAAGTATTAGATTAGAGGACCCCATTTTTTTAACGATAAGAATTATATTCATGTAATGGGGGGGGGGGTGCTGGTGACATGTCCACCTCATTTGGGGGAAGATAATTTATGTAGGACATGGTGATCTTATTAGTACTGATCCATATAATATCAGGTCGAAACCGAAATAACAAGAACAACTATCATGCATGGGACTGTTTATAGACAATCATTGAACGTGCCTTCATGACCACACGATGGTGTATATAAAATAAGTGAACCCATGATCAACATGATTGAGAGGGAGACACGTTTGATTGATGGGGGGTTCTGTTCTTGATAAATTGGGGCACCATGTTGTATGGTGCACCAGGCCCAAACGTAGTGGCTCTGTACAGAACATTGGGCGAACGAGTGGTTTCACAGATCCGTACTTGATACACCACTTAAAAATTAGTGGCTTCCAATTTTATGAGTTTTAACCCCTTTTTTTAAGCCCCGAAGCGTCCAAAATTAGCGTTCTTCTTGGGCTAGGCTTGTGGGGCAGCTGAGTCTAAATGAACTAGTAGAAGTCCAATCGAAGTCTGTACTGTACTTGTGCCTTCAGACGGTTGGATTTCTAATCGAAATATGAAATTGAAATTTATATCTATATATATATATATTATATTTTGAGAGCTAGTCCCCCTGTCATTATAAAAAAAATTACTTATTTGCAGTTAGTTAATTTCAGTAAAATGATTATTTACAATTAAAATAAATCTGTTTTGATCATAAATAATCTTTTCGTTATAATTAAATGATCTCAAAAACTCGATTTTCTTATAGCGTGTTTGTAAGTATATTAATTTTTTATTTTTACGAATTAAATTTTTTCATATGAACGATATAAAGGAGGGAGAATTGTGTAGAATCGTAGATATGTAAGGACGTATCATTAATCGGCCTCTCTTATGCAAGGTTTGGATAACAACTACGATAGAGAATATGTATCACTTGGTGGCCGAGGGAGAATTGGAATTAGGTAATATTTACTTTCAGTAATTAACCAGCTTTGATTTTGCATTTGCATCCATCTCAGACGATCAACTAATTGTGACAAGAATTAGGCAAAATATGTGTTAAGTTTGGATTTGGATTTTCAAAGTTTTTAATTTAAAATGGGAGAAATATATGCACAGAAAGTGAAATATCTTACATAGTTTATTAATATTCGTATGAGTTTTTTGTGTAATATAAGGGCTTGTTAATTTGAAAAAGTTATCTCATCTCATCTTAAAAGTACTTCTTATAATCTAATTTCTTCTCAAATATCACTTAAATGTAAATATTTTTCAATTTCAAATTTACTTTTTAAATTTAATTATTACAATTTTTCTAAATTTTTAAACAAAACACAAAAAAATTACAACTCTTTCAAATTTCAACACAAAAAATATTAAAAAAAATTATATTTTAAAAATATTTTAATTTAATAATATTTTAATTTAATGTTTTATCTCTCATTTCTCAAAATTCAATAAAACATCTTTATTCAAATCATTTTACTACTGTTTACAAACTTCTCATTTTCAAAACATCCCCTTAAATAGTACACATTTAATATAGTACTGGCTTGTTGTACATATTAATATCCTTGTCGCGCTTTGAACCTTAGAGTTTGGCTCGAAAAATTGTAAAAGATATTGGTACGATGTGTATCTAATATAGTGCCATGCATATTACCATTTACCTTTTCTCTACAAATTACTTGGTAACTAATTAAAATCGAATCATTTGAGAAAGAGACTAAACGTATTCTCATGCCTAAAATGTATGGTGACATGTCTTGATCATAGTTCAAAGAAGTTGAGAAGACTTGGAAAAGATAGACCATTTATTCCCGGCCCTTTTGATGTGTTAGATAATACCATGAGTTTAAAAGATAATTATGGCATCTAATATAATCCTTTTAATGAGTGTACGTATCATTTTCAAAGGAGAATAAACGACGTGGATTTATTTATTTATTATAATTAATATTGGCGGTTCATTTATTCAAAAGCATTCTTATATTTCCACATAAAATTAACAACGTTCCTGTATGAAAAAAACAGACACATTTGTCATATTCATTAACATCATCATGCGAACGGAAAAATGGAGGTTTCTTCTTTGACCTAAAAGACGTGGTATTAACGAATAATCTTCACCATATTCATTGCAATTCATGTTCCTCTTTCAACCGTTGGTTCCACGAGGCACGTGCCAGCTACTCAATCATGCAAAGAGTAGTGCTACATTTCTCGAGAAATGTAACTCGAGAATCTGTAGAGAAGGTAAAAAATATATTTTTTATATTTTTATTTATTTTTTAATATATTTAAATAATTTCACAATATCATTTAAAAAATATTTTTTTAATTATTAATTAAGAAAAATATCAAGAGAAATGTCTGGTATTATCGGAAATCAGATTCGAAGAATTTCTTCATACAAAATTATCAATTTTTTAATGAGTTGTTCTACACTCATCACTGGGCCATTTCAATTTTTTTATTTTTTATTTTTTTATTTATATCATTTTTTAATATTTTTAAATATTTTTAAAAAACGAAAAAAATTTATAATATTATTAAAAAATATATTCTTAATTATTAAATAAAAATAAATAAATAAAAAGAAAAGAAAGCGGTAGATTACAGGGGATCCCTAGCTGTTTCTTTTTTTAATTTATAAATATCACGTCTCAAGAAAATTTGGTGAATCGAAGGGCCCCACGAGTGACGTACAACGGCACTTCAGAAACCCTACCCATCCTTCACCTTACACTTGTCTACGGCAATGATTAGGTTCTCGTCCAAGGCGGACACGTGTCATGAGATGAAAGCAGACACGCCAGCTCCACGCGCGTGGCCTCTGGAGTTCTGGGGAGGAAATGAGACCGTCCAGAAACTTCTGGCCAACTAATGGCTAGCAATGGATTGATGCATCTACGGTTATATCCTGACACGTGTTTAGGTTACCACGTGAGCATCCTACTTGGCTTCCCCTTGTCCCTGAAAATGATACGCATCCTTTTTAATGCACCAAGCGAGGACAGGTTAGGGCACCATGTAAAGGAGTCCTCCTAAGTCCACCGATGACCAACCTCAAAATCCTCTCTCTCTCCAAACAGAAACCTGAAGAAAATCCTGTCAGGGACCAACCATTACTGCCGTACAGCCTTGTTTACGTATTTTCTTTACCTTCGTAAAAGCAATGAATGGCGATGGAAAGGGGGACGCCGAGGCCGTGAAAATGGAGGAGGAGATTAAAGGGAAATTAGTGTATATGTGGGGCTACCTTCCGGGAGCTTTACCACAGAGGTCTCCGCTGACATCTCCGGTTGCAGTCAGGGTTCCTCCGACCATTGGCTCCTCCGGGGACTCCTGGAAGGATGTTTGCGGAGGGGGTTGTGGGTTCGCCATGGCCATTTCCGGTGCTCCTTCTCTCTGTCACTATTCGATTTTCGTTTTTTCCCTTGTAATGTGGGTTCATTCACTTTTTTTTTTTCTAGTTTTTTTTTTTTCATTAGTTTTGGGATTTTCTTTGATTCGGATTTGGCAACAGAGTTGGTTTATTAGTGCATTTGACTCTGTTTGGTTGTCGAGAAAATGTGGCAAAAAGAATGAAAAGGGAATGCTTGGCACATAACGTTTTGGTTTTGTGATATGGGAATATATTTTTTTTTTCTGCACCTTCACCACCTGATCTCTTTCATATATAAAGTTCCCACTCTGTAAAATGCTTTTTGTCTTCTAACTTGCTTACGAGAAGAGTGCTTTGTTTTTTAATTTTCTGTTTTGAGTTTTTTATGAAAAATAATTTCTTTTTGAATATTAAAATTTGCAAACGTACGTGTTGTGGGATACAGTTTAGATCTTTTCTCCAAATAGCTTTGGAGCACCATTTTCGGCACCTTGTAATTCTTCCTGCTATAATCACCCTCGGAAACGAATTTTCAATTTCTGTGCTTTTCAATAAGCTGTTATATTTAAAATCAATTTGGGACCGGTTTATCCTCCTCGTAAGTCGTAATTAATTCTTCAGTCGTGGTTCACATAAATTTCTTGCATTTATAGACCCAAGTTTTACGGGTAACAATTTGCTAAATTTAGCTGCACTCTACTGATTCTTCTTTTATGACCAGAGTCCGGAAAGCTCATAACATGGGGCTCAACAGATGATCTGGGGCAAAGCTATGTGACATCCGGGAAGCACGGGGTAATGCTTCATTTCACGCTCTAATTCACCGAGTTTCAACTTATTATTATTTCTTAGCTTGTTTGTGAACTAACTTTATAATTGAGAAGGAAACTCCGGAGTCTTTCCCTCTTCCAACTGAAGCTTCTATAGTGAAAGCTGCATCAGGTTGGGCCCATTGTGTTGCAGTTACAGGTAATTTTGATTCTTTACGGCATTTCAGTGTAGAAAAAAAGAAAAAGAGAGTCAGTTCGGGTAAATGAATCAAGGGGTGTAGAAATATACCTAGAAATAATTATTTTCTGCTAGTCATCTCCAAGCTGGCAAAAGCATCCAATCAGTTGGTAACTAATTTTTTTTTTTTTAAAAGAGGCCAAGGTGTGCAAGCCAAGTTCACGAGAAGTATAAAAGAGAGAACCAACATAAACATATGTCTTGTAGTTCCCTGCGTAACGTACGCTGTGTAGTCATTTAGGGGATGAGTTTCTTGTGTTAAATACAGAGAGTGGAGAAGTTTATACGTGGGGATGGAAGGAGTGTGTTCCCTCTGGAAAGGTCTTTGTAGATCCAACATTGGGGGGTTGCTACGAAAAGGATGCATTTGATAGGCAGAGTCCTTTTTTGACAGAGCAAGGTACTTTCAGCTTTGCATCTTCACCATGAATTATGAAAATGGAGAAAGTCTTGTATTCTTCTTTTCTGACTTATAGAGGTGGTTCTCTGACAGTAAGTCCACCCTCTCAAGGGTCACGATCAACTGGAGGAACTGTATCTAGTATTGATGCTAGAGGAGGTGGAGAAGAAAATACAAAACGAAGAAGAGTATCTTCAGCAAAGCAGGCAGCTGAAAGTTCGTCATCAGGTGATGAACCTCTCTCGGCCTTCCCATGCCTCGTAACACTGAACCCTGGAGTAAGGATAGCCGCTGTTGCTGCTGGGGGGCGCCATACTTTAGCATTATCAGGTAATTCAACTCTGTTCTCACTAACTGTTGCCTCATAGTCACAATTATTGTAGTTTTTTTCTTTTTTTGTGGCCATCGGACCTGGGTTGGTATACGGTATGAAATTTGTAGTGGAAGGTCAATCATTTAAATCAAGACATGATACTGATCGTCCATAGTTTCAGATATAGGACAAGTGTGGGGCTGGGGCTATGGAGGCGAAGGGCAGCTTGGTTTGGGTTCCCGGATACGTATGGTGTCCTCTCCTCATCCCGTACCTTGTATAGAGTCCTCTCCTTGTGGAAAAGATAGATCCATATCACTCTCAAGAGGAAGAATTAGTTCTGAGGGACAGGGTTTTAGAGTTCCAGGAAGTTATGTGAAGGGGATTGCCTGTGGAGGGAGACATAGTGCAGTAATCACAGGTATGCATATGAAGTAGTTTTACCACTAAGTATCATGTCATGAGCATTTGTGTCTGATCCTCTCTGATATTGTCAGTTTGAAATTTTTAACTCATTTGATTACCAGATCATGCATGCATATTCCCTAGCTGATGTTAGAGGTTGCTGTATTCCATAACTCTAGAAAAGAGAGACAGTTTTTCCATAGTGAATTCAGGTTCTTACTAAGGGTTGTAAGATTTATGGAAACATTATGATAGCACACGAATCTGAAACAATTCATAACTCGTGGAGATGGTGTGTTGTGTATATATATATATGTAAATAATGATTGAGTTAAGAGCGCTAAGCATAATTACATATGCAAAATTCCAGTTGAGAATGTGAGGCTCATAAAATGTTATTTCAGAGTAATAGAGAAATGATCTTTATCAAGCTTACTAAAATGGTGGGCATCGATCTTGGTGAAGAAACTTTTTTAACCTAACTGTCCATCATGAGTTTTATTTGTTCTGATATTAATTAGAGTTATGATGAGGTGATCTCAGATGATTTGTGAATAGTAGTGAAAAAGTAAAGAGAAAATAATGAATAGTAGTAAAAAAGTAGTGAATAATTTATGAATAATAATAAATAGTAGTAGGGGTGGCAAGTCGTGTTTTTGGGTCGTGTTTGTGTTGTTTCAATTCATGAACATTCGACTATATAGGTTAATTTGAATCGGATCTATAAGCTAAACGTGCCAAACTTTCAAACCCTAACCCAACCCATTTAGATAAAGGCTCGTGTCGTGTCAACTGTATTGACCTGATTAATAATTAATTAGAAAGAAATTAACACAACACGACCCATTTAAAGTCATTTCTTGTAAATAGGTTGAACTAAGACACATAACTCATTTGACCTGATTAACATAATTTCACATAAAAGTTAAAATCTATATTTATTAATAACAACAATATTTTAAAAAATATGTATCAATATTTTTCAAATTTTAATATATTATAAAACTAATATTACAAACCATACAATAACAAATATGAGTATAGGTTTAAAATTACAATTCCAATAATAAAAACAATAAAAACATAAACATACTTAGAAATACCAATATTACAACTTAACAATAATAAAATTTTAATTTTGAAATAAAATCTAAATGGGTCAAAATGGGTTGATTATGTGTTAAGCGAGCTGACCTGTTATTGACCTGTTAATAAACACTGTCTTAACGGGTCAACCTGTTTTGACCTGAACACATTAACATCAAATCCAAACCCGTTAATTTGTTGTTGGGTTCACGGGTCCTGTCACATATTGCCTTCCCTAAATAGTAGTGTGGGTAGTCTGATCACCTCACTAACCAAACATAGCTTTAAATTAAAAGGTTGTGCTTTGTATGCATTACACTATAAATGATCAGCTAAACTTTAATTTTTCAAAAACTAACAATGAATCAAGGGTCAGCATGGTAAAAGATAATGATATGTCATTAAGTTAAACTCCCACCTCTACATTATTCATATTGGTGTACTACGTTTTGTAAGGGGGTGAATCAATGGAATTGGAGGCTCAGCCCTGCAAATCTGCTGTTATGTCTGACATGATTTTAAATGAGTTTGAAAGGGAGTTGGACTGAAATGTTGGTTGGAAATTGAGTTTCATATAGTGATATGCTTCATAGAATTTGCGGTACTACCTATATATTCTGCTCACTGCAGTATCTGATTTGTTTCTCCTTCCCATTTAAATGAGGCTAACATGACATGGACTGACATTTTCCATAAATCATTTCTTGCATTACAGATGCTGGAGCGCTACTTACTTTTGGTTGGGGACTGTATGGACAGGTGAGTTCTCCTGGACAAGCGAATTCCTTTTGTTGAATGCTTTTTGGCCTCTTGCCTTGTTGATCTTTTCCAGAAAAATTTGCTGATTTCTAGTTCAACCTGGTCAACCAACATAGGTCACCAAGTTATGTGGTACACTGACTCCGATCTGCCTACTAATCTTTCTTTGATGTATTACCTTTAAAACTGATATCTGCGGAAGAGTCATTATTCAGAAATTCTCTCTCTCTCTCTCTCTCTCTCTCTCTCTCTCTCTCTCTCTGTTTTGAATGTACGAGGTGATTGATTAAAAACCAACAGAACTTATCAGTATGTATCCTAATAAAAAATATAAACAAGTACTTATCTTTATTTTTATAAGCAAGATTTCTTTATTTAAAAGCACAAAAGCGTTATCCAAATACACAGGTATTTATCAGTATCTCTTGGTAACATTTTCTCCGGTAGTTTGTCTAAATGTCTTTAGGTTTGTTACCACTAAGTATCATGTCATGAGCATTTGTGTCTGATCCTCTCTGATATGGTCAGTTTGAAATTTTATCTCTTTCATCAGTTTTGTGACCCACGTATGGTATACTTCCCACTTTGTATACTGTCAATGTACCTAACTGCAGCAAGTTCATTTGAAGCATTCTGTTTGCATCACTTCAGCCATGGAATGTTCTCTTCCAGCTGCCAATATTAGATTTTATATTTTTGGCAACCTTAGTTCCTTTGTTGTCAGTTGATATGAAGCACAAAGAACTTGATTGAATCTTGTTAACTGCTTTGGCTGATATATGGTATCATTCATTTAATGTTTCTGCACAATTGATTTCTTGACCACGAAACATGGTGGATTTTGTCTTCAAAATCATGCAATCAAATACCCTAAGTATATGCTCTTCTACTTCAGCTGGCATGTTTAACATGTAATCCCCATAATTATCCTGGAAACTAGTGGAGTCCCAACTTTCGGATGTTTCTTTGGCAACACGTAGGTAAAGTGGAATGTGGAGAAAAAGCACTATATTTTCGCAAGATGAGGTTCACTTAGAAAGGGATAATCTACAATATTCCTTTTCAATATTGTTCTCTTTTTAACTCTCATTGTTGCTGCATGTTTTATTATTATTATTAACAATGTTAAAGGAGTAAAGTTGTTTGCTTTGTCATGTTGTTTTTGTCAAAGTGTGGTCAAGGTGGTACAGATGATGAGTTAAGCCCAGCTTGTGTGTCTTCCTTACTTGGTATCCGGATAGAGGGTGTTGCTGTGGGATTGTGGCACACTGTCTGCATATCTGCCGATGGTGATGTGTATTCATTTGGTGGGAATCAGTTTGGGCAGTTGGGAACGGGTGCCGATCAAGCTGAGGTATATACATCTATTCTTTGGTCTTTGTTAGAATGGAAATACAATGATAATCTCATCATATCACACAGTTTAGCTACCAATACCATGTGATATGTTGTTACTGTGATGGCGTAGATTCTAGCTTGGTAATCTATTCAATGGTCCAACCGGGTGGTACTGATTCATACTCATGCCTTTTATCTATTGAATATATATATATATATATGGGCTTACTAATACCTTCATCAGACAATACTGTGTTTTTTATATTACCTTTGTTACCTTTAGAAAATTAATTAAATAATTAAATTTACCACTTCACAACAAGTTTATCTTTTAGAATAATCAATGATTTAAAATGATATCACAGCATTGGTCCTGAATTCAAATATTCACTTAACTCTTTAGTCTCCATTTCCATTAAATATTTGACATGTCAAATCCACTTATAGAAAGGGAGTCTGGCCCAAATATGAATGGAATTTATGCAATTAACTATATTATTTGAGTTTTCAAACCAGACTTTGCCAAGGCTACTGGATGCTCCATGCTTGGAAAATATGCATGCAAAATTTGTATCATGTGGGGCTCGTCACAGTGCCTTAATCACAGGTACACCACCATGGACCTTCTGGAGCCCTCCATTATTCCTTTTTGCTAAGTGCTAACTGAGAACCACCCCCTTCAGGCCATGAGATGTATGAATCCAATTTTGAAAGCAGAAAAAAAGGATAAGTTATATTTCTGTTATGCTTTTCATTTGTTTGCTGATGAGCAGATGTCTCTATTTTATCTGGATATTTGTTAAAGACTATTCAACATTTTGGTCAGCCACGAAATTAAGCATAAATGTTTACTTGGTCTGAACTAGAAGTTTGAATGGGCTTGTCATGTCCAAGTTCAAAGTGATTAATAGTCTTTGGTAAAATTCAGATACTGTGAATGTCTTAGTAAAGGGATACTGAGTCAACAGAACGCCAAATAAATACAAGTCAATATGCATAGACTTTGAAAAACCATTCTGAAAAAGGCTTTTTTTTGGGGGGGGGGGGAACTTGTGCTCATTGGTTTTGTGTGACAGAATTTATCATGTGTGAGAGATTATCAAATTTATATGAATTGATGGTTAAAATTTCATTGCTACTGATATACCTGTTGACTTGCTGTCTTTGTTTCTTGAAGAGGATAGGAAAGTTTTCTGCTGGGGATGGAACAAATATGGCCAGGTAATAACGTTCGACTAATTGATCAAGACACCATTGCCAGGGCACTGTACTACATTGACATAAGGTTTTACTAATTTAGAGTCCATGTTTGCATGTGACAGCTTGGTTTGGGAGACGTGATCGACCGCAACATTCCTTCTCAAGTCATAATTGATGGCTGTATACCAAAAAATGTTTATTGTGGCTGGTGGCATACCCTTCTTCTCGCTGAATCTCCCACTTGAATTCCTCCCTTGCTAGAGGTCTTGACACAATTTTGTAGGAAGCATTTATTTAGATTGTTAACTTACTGAGTACTATGTATATGTACATACAATAGCTTGTATACCTATACATCTATGCATATACTCATTCTTTCATGACTAACATGTTCGCCACTGCTGGCCCCTATCTTTAACGCCATTGCAAGAAGGAAGCTTCGATTCCCAGATGTATAGCTTTGTCAGCACAATTGTGTATATCTCTTTTCATTCAATTTGAACTCTGATGTAATTGTGCGTGTAGAGGAAAAAACACAAACTTTTTTTTTATATGTAAAATCAGATCCCTGCCTTTGTAATTGAAATGTAACTAGGTGTGTTTTCGGGTTTCTTCAATTATATCTTTCTCTTATGATCTTATTGGGCGTAAAGGGCAAATTTCTTAACTGCGACCTTACATTCATAGTAGTTAACTATGCTATGACAGAGTCAAGAGAGCGACAGCTTTGCGGGCAGTAGGAATTGGGAAGGCTCTCGATTGCTGCCCTGAAAACATAGATAAATGTTGGTCGAATCACGTTCACTACATGTCTATTGCTTTTTCACTAGTCACTTTATTTTCAAACCATTCAATGCTTGCGTGAAACCTTTAAACCCAACATATTTTATCATACAAGTTTATCAAACGATAAGATGCTGAACCCACCAATAACATTTCATGGCTGAGTTTCACTCTCTCCAACAAGATATGTTTCCTGATTCCTGAGCTGCCAGATTGAAATTGTATGCAAGGGCTTGGCTATTGGCTTTTTGCGAGAAAGAAGTTCTCGGAACACACATTTCATTGTTGGGCGAGACTTTGGTTTGGTGCGTAGGCATGCAAACGCTATCATAGCAACAAGGAAAATGTCATTTGCAACCAGATGATTGAAAGGTGGTGGACGATGATCTAATAGTTCATTTAGCATGAAGTCTTGAGAATGTGATGATGATAATGAATTCAGAAATTCTCCTGGATGTTTTCCCATCAATATTTCTAGAACAACCATTCCAAAGCTATAAACGTCGCATTTTTCAGTAACTGTCATGGTATAGGCCAACTCTGCAATAAAAAAATAAACAAATGGTTAAAATGTAAATTTTTTTTCTTTTGTTTCTTCTTGTACATTTTTCTTTATGAAGAGTTAAAAGGTTGGTCAAAATAATATTGTAATCCAACTAGCATTAGCATTTGATTAAAGTATTTGTCAAACCATTTGTCTCCCAATGCTCGTTCCATCCTCTTAAAAGAACAACCAGAACCAAGAAAAGAAAAAAGACAGAAAAAATAATATCAAGAAAAGAACAAATCACCTGGGGCAACATAGCCATAAGTGCCAATGATTAATGTTTGATTTGAAGAATCAGAATCGAGGAGTTTAGCAGTGCCGAAATCAGAGACAAAAGCCTCCAACTTAGAATTCAAAAGGATATTATTGCTCGATATATCTCGATGAACAATTAGCGGAATGCATTCATGATGCATATAATATAAAGCATCTGCTATGCCTTTGATGATGTTCATCCTCTTGCACCAATCCAGTTGGACAGCTTCAACATGGGTGTTTAGTACCCAAAAAAGGCTTCCCCTTTCCATGTACTCGTAAATCAAAAACATGCAGCGTTTATGCAAGCAGAATCCGTGAAGCTTTATAATGTTTCGATGTCGAATCTTTGTTAACACCTTTACCTCATTCCTGAAACTTGTATCAAAAGTGGGGTTCTCTGCCTCTAGACGATGAAGTTTCTTCAAGGCAACCACTTTGCCATTAGGTAGTTCTGCTCTGTAAACACTACCATAACCACCGGTTCCGATACAATGTTTAATGTCAAAGTCCTCAGTTGCTCTAATGACGTCTTCATATGCAATATGGCCGTCATAATTCCATATCGAGAACAAATCTCCATTCTTTGCTTTTGTTGACTCGGGTAGAGTTTTCTTAACTGCACATTGTAACAAGAGAAAGCACCAAAGAACAAAGAATCCAATAAACATGGCGATGGGAACCACAATTTTTACTTTGCCTCCGACCGAATTGTTCCTAGCTGGAGGGCAAGGAGGGAAACCCATTGATTGGCCGCATAAATCCTCATTGCCAATTAATGTGTCTGGTGTATGATGCCGATCATAATACCAACCATAGTCAACTGGAATTTGACCCTTCAAATAATTGTATGACAAGTTGACTTCTTTTATAAAACTGAAATGAGGAGGAATGCTACCGGTAAGTTTATTGAAGCTGAAATCCAAGATCGATAAAAAGCTTGCACGCCCAAGTTCAACAGATATCTCGCCACTGAGAAAATTATGACTAAGGTCAATGCTATGTAGCCAATAAAGGTCAATGATATGATGGGGAATGCTTCCATCTAAATAGTTGCGGCTCAATGACAACTCTGTCAAGGCATAGCAATCGCCTAGACTGGTGGGGATTGGACCAGTAAGATTGTTAGATGCGAGATGCAGACTTTTCAAAGACTTCAAGTTTCCTATTTCCATGGGGATGGAACCATTAATTTGGTTCCAACTGAGTGACAAATAACTCAAATTAGTTAAACAGCCTATAGACGAAGGGATTTGACCAGTAAGACTATTATTCTCGGCTGACAAGTAAATCAAGTTCTTTAGATTGCCAATAGATGAAGGAGGTATTTCACCTATAAGATTATTGAAGCCCAGACGGAGGTGGGTGAGTTTTGATAGGGTACCTATTTCAAATGGGATGCTCCCCTTAAGTTTGTTTCCAACAAGATCAAGACGGACTAGATTTGGGAAGGAAGAGAAGTTGAGTTTCAACTTACCTCCTAAGGAGGCGTAAGTTCTGTTAATCGCTATGACACTTCCACGAGCATTGCAGGCAATACCATCCCACTGGCAATGACGTGAGTTATTGCCAGTTTGATTACTCGACCACCACCCAGTATCAAGCAGAGCATTCCTTTCAAGTTGTAGAGCAGCAGATGATTTAGATGTTGCCACTAACTCAACTGCATGATATTTTTCAAAGAACAAGGTACAGGTAGCCCATGCTACTACCGCAATGAAAGTGGAAATTGAGGGTGCCATGAATACAGGCGTATGATTGACAAGGGCTAATTGTTATGTGTACAAGTTACAACTCCGGGCACTTTAATAAGAAGAGATGCAGATAGAGGGCTAATTGTTTAGACTAATTTTTTTGTTACGCGACTCGGACGCTTCAATAAGAGGAACCTTTAATTTACAAATTTTCTTCCATTCTTTTGTGACTTTGAATGAAGACCAACGTGACTCGTGCAGTCATCGTCTTCTCGAGTCCCATCGAACTGCATAATTAACTTGCAAGTTACCTTTTGAAAATGAGCAATATCCCCCGCCAATAAAAAAAAATGAGGGAATTAATGAGCATCCTCCATTGTCGGTGTCGATGGACGAATGTCAGTCTTTACGTGCACGACATATTGCGACTCTCGTAGTTGACTTGAAGTCGAGTCCAGACGTAATTGGTTGGGTTAAATTCATTTTTTAAATTTAATCAATATTACACTTTTTTTTTTTCTTTTTTTTTTCTTTTTTTTTTATATTTAGCTATTCCATTTAATTCAATCCCTACATTAGATTATTCATTCATTCTCTATATAATAATAAAATATTATTAATTTAATAATTTTTTTATTTAATTTATATATATATTTGTCAACTACGTACAAATTCTGCCATTTAAGTTGGAACTTCACCAGTGAAAGAAACGTATAAAAGAAAAAGTTGACCTTGCTATATATATATATATATATACATACACATATTTGAGTGATAATTTAGACCTGTTAATTAAATTGCTTGCCATTTACATGGTAGTTATTTTTGCAATTGCATCCTCATTACATTTCATGTCTTGTATCGAGTAATTGATCACAAAGTGTCCTCATATAAGCTCCAACTTGTGTCGTACCTGGAACTTATCTTGGTTTTCACAATACCTGTTAAATCATTTGGATAGATTTTCACACACTTTTTTCAACAATAGGATTTATCGTATGACACGTGTTTTGCAATATACTGGTACTCCCTTCTCTTTTATACCTCTTTTTCATTTGTGAAGCTTGATTCAACACCTATTAGCTCACAACAGCTTTGTCCTATGAGATAACTATGATTTCTTTCATTATCATTTTAGATTTACGGTTGCCAATGGAGAATTCTGTATGAGTACATTTATTGTTTGCATGGATATAGAAGACTGGAGGAATTTATCAACCATTCATACGAAGATTTGAATTTGTTACTAGACTTTTTGCTAAGACTCTGACAGTGTAATCAACAGGCAAAGCAAGGGACATATTACAATGAAGGCACTTATTCTTGTTGGAGGGCTTGGGACAAGGCTGAGGCCATTGACACTAAGTGTACCTAAGCCGCTCGTTGATTTTGCTAACAAACCAATGATCATTCATCAGGTATAACTTTTGAGAGTCTTTCTTCTGAAAGTAATTTATGTTCGTCTATATCCATAACTTCGAAACAAGCTTGTCTCCAAATTGTTCTCTTTAGTATAATTTTAGTATAATTTGTCAATTGTAAGAGCATTCTCTGTGAACATTTTTGTGAGACAAACATTTCTTCTGATTTTCATGTTTGAGATTTATGATTGAGAATCATCTCATTTGTGAGGTTTTGGTTAATTTTACAGTGTTTGAAATTTGATTTCCTATTGAGTTGTGAATTACTTGCATTGTTTGTTTTCGCTTCGCATCTTACTTGTATTTTGATGAATTGTGTGCGTATTTTGAGCTCATTGTCATTTTGATGAAAAGTTATGTTAGTGAATTTTGTATATTATGTCAGATCTGGTAATAATTGTTGCTGTAGTAAATATTTTATTTGTTTAATTATGATTTTTTTAAAGTTTGCATTTCATTTCTGCTAGGATTAGCCACTATGTTTTTTCCCCATTCTTCAGATAAATTTCTAGTGAAAAGAAATATTTATGTCAAAGTTCTTATCTGTTACATCAGTAGATGAAGTTGTATTTTGATTTCTGTTTATTTGACACAAGTTTGTAGTTAGACACAAAATTGTACTTAGTTTTTACATTTCATGTTATACCCTAAACAAGGCCATAATTGAGAATTGCGATTCTTGAAGCCAATCTTGTCACTTTCTTGAGAAATTCAAGTTGCTGTTTATTGATTCAACTAATATTTTCAGAAGCAAGTAGAATGAAGAAACACAAATGTTTGCAACGCTGAAATGTTTGCAAGTTTTTTGGGCTTTAAGGTAAATAGCAAAAGGAGTTTTATGGGACATATCAAACGGTTCAACCCTCTTTTCAATGAATGATAATTCAGACATGTTAAATTGCTTGCCATTTACATGATATCTGTTTTTGCAATTACATCCTTATTACATTCCATGTCTTGTATCGAGTAATTAATCACAAAGTGTCTGCATATAAGCTCCAGCATGTGTCGTACCTGGTATTTGTCTTGGTTTTCACAATACCTGTTAAATCATTTGGATGGATTTTCACGCACTTTTTCCCCAATAGGATTTATCGTATATGTCGAGTAATTGTCACAAAGCGTCCACATATAAGCTACAGCCTGTGTCGGACTTGGAAGTTGTCTTGGTTTTTACAGTACTTGCTAAATCATCTGGATGGATTTTCACGCACTTTTTTCACTAATAGAATTTATCATATGACACATGTTTTGCAATATACTGGTGTTTCTTCCTCTTTTGTACCTCTTATTCATTTGTCAAGCTTGATTCAACACATTTCAGCTCAGGTTCAACAACGTTGTCCTATGAGATAACTATGATTTCTTTCATTGTCGTTTGGTTGGGATTTTTGTGAGGTTTTGATTAATTTTATAGTGTGTTTGAAATTTGATTTCTTGTTGAGTTATGAATTACTTGAATTGATTGTCTTCGCTCCGCATCTTGGTTGTATTTTGATTAATTGTATGCATATTTAGAGCTCATTGTCACTTTGATAAAAAAAAATTGCATTAGTAAGTTTTGCATATTATGTCAGATCTGGTAATGATTGTTGCTACAGTAGTGATAAATGAGAGATTTCTTCTCACTACAATCATAGAATGGATATTCATGCTCGAGAGATTAATTCTGATAAAGTTTGGAGGACTACTAATGGGCTTACTCCTCATTTCTGCAGGTGATGTTGAACTTCTTGAAGAACTTTGAAGCAAAGCTTTGGATCAAGATCACATGCTTACAAGAGATCGAGCCACTTGGCACTGCTGGTCCTCTTGCTCTTGCTAGGGACAAGCTAATAGATGATTCTGGCGAGCCATTTTTTGTCCTTTATAGTGATGTTATCAGTGAATACCCACTTAAGGAAATGATTGCCTTCCACAAACACCATGAGGGAAGCTTCGATAATGGTCACCAAAGTAAAACTTAAATATTGCATCGATATTTTCTTAAAGACATCATGAAACACAGAGACAAAGACGTCTGAAAATCATTTCTTCTTATTTTGTAGGTGGATGAGCCATCAAGATATGATGTGGTGGTTATGGAAGAATCTACTGGTGAAGCTGAGAAATTTGTAGAAAAACCAAAACTATTTGTTGGCAACAAAATCAATGCTGGAATTTACCTGTTGAACCCCTCAGTTCTGGATAGAATTGAACTAAGGCCTACTTCAATTGAGAAAGAGGTCTTTCCAAAGATTGCAACATAGAAAAAGCTGTATGCTATGGTGCTACCAGGATTTTGGATGGATGTTGGACAATCGAGGGATTACATTACAAGGCTAAGACTCTACCTAGACTCATTGAAAAAGAAATCTCCATCAAAGTTGGCTTCTGGCTCCCACATCGTGGGGAATGTTATAATAGACGAGACAGTCAAAATTGGCGAAGGGTGTCTGATTGGGCTTGATGTTACAATTGGGTCCCGGTTGTGTTGTTGAGTCAGGAGTTAGGCTCTCTCTGCACGGTAATACGGAGTCCGCATCAAGAAGCATGCTTGCATTTCCAGCAGCATCATTGGATGGCACTCCACAGTTGGGCAATGGGCCCGGTTAGAGAACATGACCAAGACTAGGTCCTTTGAATTATTCCAAACTCTCTGGTATTCCAACTTGTTTATCAGTTTATACCCATTAACCTTCCAATGTTGCTAACACTCCAGGGATTATTGACATAGGTGCAACAGATCACATGGTCTGCTGCACCTCCTTCTTGACCACAGTGATTGCACAGGTCCCTTACACTTTTAAGTTTCCAAATGGAAATGATGTTCCAATAACACACATTGGTGTTGTTCAAATTTCAAACACTTTGGTCTTGACAGATGTTCTTTGTATACCTTCTTTCACTTTCAATTTGTTATCAGCAAGGATACTAGCAGAGTCACTCACATGCTATGTTGTTTGTTTCTTTAACTCTCGTTTCATTCAGGACCTCACATATTAGACAACAATTGGGATGGGTGAAGTTAAGAATGGACTTTATCACCTCTTGCAGACTGTTGTTGGTCCTTCTACCCTTTCCAACAAGTTTTCAAAGTTTTTTCACAAGCGTATTTTTTCTTATGCTGCTTTCATAAATAGCTTATCTGTTTTTGGTCTTTGGCATTGTCACCTAGGCCATCTTTCTAATCCTAGATTGAAGTTAATTGATGATCCTATTGTTAGAAATAGTGTTGATCATGATAATGAAATGCCTTGTTCTGTTTGTCCTATTGCAAAGCAAAGTCGTCTTCCTTTTCCTCTTAGTGATCATAAATCATCATATTTGTTTGAATTGGTGCACTGTGACATATGGGGGCCTTATTCCACTGTTACTTATGATAGTTCAAAGTATTTCCTTATCATTGTTGATGACTCATGCACATTGGTGACAAGTGTAAAATAAAACGAAAAAATATTTGTTGGTCTGTCGAGCCTTGTGTAAGTGTAACTTATCAAGAATCCAAGATGAATGGTGTAAAGAGTTTGTTATTCGATGAGATGTTCTTGGAAACACCTGAGCTGGCAGCATAGATTCGCCCGGTTGTACTCTTCTTTTCCAGCTTTACTTATTTGCTTGTAGAATAAGACTCGAGTTATGGAAAAGAGAATAAGCTTCTCGCCTTGTCATGAATGTTGATGTTTCTTTAACATATGTTACAAAATAGGGAAGAATAACTAGTATGTATGCCTTTCGAATATGTCACTTTTTTTTTTTTACTAAAAATTGGTTTTTTCAATTTATCAAGTATGCACTTATAAAATCGGGCATCCCATGCGCAACGTCATTTACATGTAGAGTGGCAGGTTTTTGAACCTCGGATTGTAAACAACTCAACAACAGTTTGTGCTCTTTTTTTCTCCTTTTTCCCAACAAAAAACATAAGAAGGGAGAGACAGATTGAGATCGTTGTAGCTTCCTATATTTGTTTGGAGCCTATCAACAGAGGCCCACGCTTATCATACCCTAATACGCTTGAGGAACAAAGAATCGACATGGGAAGAATGATATTTACTTTAACCTGGTACAAATGAGACGAATTAGAGTCCGGAAGTGTCATCTTCTATCCACGCCATCATAATTGATGGATTTGAGCAATTGGCTTAAAATTCTTTTTCGAACCTAAATATTCATTTTTTTTTCTCTCTAAAATTTTAAGCAAAATAAAATATAAAGGAATGGGACATGACTTTTGGATTATTATCCTGCATCCATACATCACATGTGGCACCAACAGTCTAAATCGATGGACCCATGTGAAATTGTATTAGGTATATTTATTAATGGCATAGGAAAAATGTGGAGCTTGCCCTTGTTACCAAATTCTTCATATCTACAGGGCCCTATAGAACTTTTAATTGGCTACTTTTTAGCACATGAACTAATTGAAATTGTTCTGATTTTAAAAAAAAAAAAAAACTAGTTGAAATTTGATCCTCAACTCATCAACATAATGTTAATTTCCACTTCAATGCTCCTTCTTGTACGACATACACTAATTGATGTTTCCAATCCATCTTATGGAACATGAAAGAAATGTGCGCGAAAATTGTTATTCTGTCTTTTTAAAATTTATAATTTATAATCTTGATGTGATATATTTAAATTAGTTTTATAAATTAAAATCAATTAAAATTTGATATACAGATTAAATTCTCCTTAAATGTTTTATACGAGTTCAAGAATTTATTGGAGCAAAAATTTGTGATTCAAAAAAGAAGAAAGAAAAATTGCCCAAGGTTGTGAAGTTTGAACAAACAGGCTGAAGCCTTCTGAGTTTGAGAACCACAGAGTCTCCGTGGGCCTGTTAGCTTGTTCTGTTTTGTGAACCAATGGATTGGGCCTGTTCAGACAAAACAGAGAGAAACGATGATATTATTGGGTACTAGGTAGCAGAGAACAAGCTGGATCCAACTCCAAGCCTACTTTTAGACCCTAATCAACCTCATGCCCTTCACGTTGTCGCTGAATCCTTAAACCCTAAACCCTTTCTCCTGCAACTCAAGAAAAATGGCCTTCACCTCCATTTTTCGCAAATCGGTTTCTTCTTTTGCTCCAGTGGTGAGTCGACTTGTTCGGGGACAAAGAAGTTGCCATACGGCCCTTTTCACGGCCATAAACCACGCCAATCTCTCTCGCAGCCCCTCTCTGAGCTTTTTGGTTCCTACCCTTAACTACTCTTCTGCTACGAAGAGGCCGAGTGCTGATGAAAGCCTCATCCGGGTAATTGAGTCAGAGATCAAATGTTTGGAGGATACCGATGATTACGACCGGGTGAGTAGTATGTGCTGTTTTTTTCGTTCTTTATGAGCTGTTTGGTTGATGAGAAAGTGTGGGAAATGAATATATATATATATTAAGCCTTTTTGTTCTTTGTTAGAGAAGATGAATTATCCGCCTTAATATTATCATATGGTCGTGTTTGATATCTCAAATTTTAATCGCCTGTACTCATCAAAAAAAAAAAAAAATTTTAATCGCCTGTACGTTTACTCACCAGGTGACAGAGAGAGTTAATGTTAGTCTGTCTTTGGAGTAAAGGTTATCCTAAAGAAAAATGAAAATAAACTCTGGGTAATTTGGCTGCTTCAAGAGGGAAGGAATGGAAAGAAAATGAAGCTTTAAATGCTATGATTTAATATTATCAGGTTTGAAGACAGCAATCGTCTAGACCTTTAAAAAAAAATCTATTTATGCAGGGTTGAGTGATTGATTACTTATGTTCTTTTTTTTTTTTTTTTTTTGTACGAGTGAGTTTGGTCTAATGGCAGTGGAAGGTGGAGATCCAAACTGTGACCTCCGCAGTCCGCATCATTAAGTGTGGTATCCATTCGATTCTGCTATCGCTTTGGGTCGTGGTTGCGTCTGTTTTCAGTTCCGTAATTTTGAACATCTTTTGTAAGAGTAGGAATTTCCTTCTCTGTTTTGCTGCCGAGAATAAAGGCAGGGAAAAGGAAAAAAGGTTAGAGTTTCGTGCATCAAGTTATGAACGATGTAATTTTTAATGCGAGAATAAATGAACAAAGCAAAATAAGTTTAAAAGTCGCAACTATCGTTTTAATTAGATGTGGAAGTCGTGATTGTGAAAATTTCCTCTGGTGCGAAGTTTTTTAAATATTGATGCTCTTGTAAAATACTGTTTTAGGATCTTTCAAATATTGATGCTCTTGTAAAATATTATTTTTGGATCTTATTATACGTATTTATGTTCTTCTTTTACTGAATTTTCTGATACAATTCTACATTTTGATAGGTCGAAGAGATTCCAACCAGTTTTCCTTTCCAAATTGAAGATAATCCAGGGTTTCAAACTCTAACACTGAAAAGAACTTATCAAGGTGAAAGCATAGAAGTTGAAGTTCACATGCCTGATCTAGTTACTGGTGAAGCTGCTGCTGATGATGATGATGGTGAAAAGGCCAATCAATCTAGCTTGCCACTCGCTGTCGTTGTCTCCAAGGAGGGTGGACCTAGTCTAGAGTTCAGTTGCGCTGCTTACCCAGATGAAATTGTGATTGATTGCTTGTCAGTTAAACATCCAGAAATTTCTGAGGATGAGATTGCCTATAGGGGGCCTGACTTCCAGTAAGCATTTAATGTTCTTTCTTGTATATGACTGGTACAATGTTTTGGTTTATATATTCTCTAAATCTCCTCTGTGTCTTTTCAGTGATTTGGATGAAAACCTGCAGAAGGCTTTCCATAAGTATTTAGAGATGAGAGGAATCAAGCCCAGCACAATTGATTTCTTACACGAGTATATGATCAACAAGAACAGTAGAGAAGAATTGGTTTGGATGAAGAAACTTAAGAAGTTCATTGAAGCCTGAATTTTTGCACAATACTGCAACTTTGGTAGACGAGAAATCAGGGAACACATTTTGATTTGTTTTATCTTCTGCTTTAGAGATCTACAAGTTGGGTGAAAACCCTTGGTTCGATTGAGGGATTGCAGCATTAATGGCAGGCATTTATTGAGAAGTAGATTAACCTGCTTTGGATACGAAAAAAGAAGTGCTTCTTGATTTAAAAACTCACTGTACATGGGTGAGGCATGAATAACTCCTGAAGTGCCCCTGGTATTTGTCAACGTTCTCAGTAACACAACGTTTTGGGCGAGGATGTCAAATTCGCTTGGTAGAGGTAGGTTTAAACCAATATTGGTGATGTTGCTTTGTTCTTGTAGCACGCCCAGAGCATCTTTCCTTTTTGGTTGGAATGCTTACAGGCCACTTATGAATGCTTTTACGTTTATCCACCTGCTTCTCCCTTCCAATTATCTGAAGTAAATACATTGGCTTATGGGGAAAACCTCATTTTTGGCTGCCCATCCAATAAGACAGTTATGGGATGCCTTTTGGGAAAACAGAATCAGAGGATGCCATTCAACGGTAGGAGCCTGCCTCAAATGGCTTCCCATGTTCATCAATGATCATTCATTGATTTGGAAGGAGACCTTTACAAATCATCATTTAGATAGTCTGGGATGAATAGCCCATCCGTAAGTCTCATTTGATATCATGGGTTACCTCTGGTGTGACTGCCACCGGGGGCCTGTTCAAGAGTTTAATAAGCAAGATAACTGAAACCCGTGCACTGTCATGTCACATATTTTTCACCTGGAAGAAATCACCGCTTAGCCTCATTTGTTTTCATAGATAAGATGAGATTAATTAAAATTAAAGTTAAAAATTGAATAAAATATTATTAGAATATATTTTTTTAATATTATTTTTGTTTTAAGATGTGAAAAAGTTGAATTATTTATTTTATTTTATATAAAAATTTGAAAAAGCTATAATGATGAGATAAGATGAGTTGAAAGAAGTTGTAAAAACAAACAAAGTTAATATTTCAAGTTGAGTAAAGTTTAATTGCAAGAAGAGTAAAAGTTTGAGGTGATTATAAGTGTAATTTTATGAATTTCTAGATAGCCATAAGTCGAGAATTTCAAGGGTTCCGGATTATAACTATGGGTGTTTATTGGGCGGTCCGGACCAAAAAAATCGACTGGACCAGACTGAATTCATTCGGTCTGGTCCATGGTCCACATTTTTTTCGGACCGAACTGGACCAAACCTTTAAAAAATATATATATAATTAATTATATAATTTTCATCTAACTTAATCCTATCACTAACTAATATATAATTATACCATATTATAATTAAGTATAGACTATAGTTATATAGTTATACTTATACTAATATTAGTAATATATAGCTATATTACATTACTAATAGTCTAATACTTTATACTAATACTATTATATAGTTATACTAATCATGATTCATAATAACTAATCACTATAAGTCTATAACTATATATATTTAGTATCAATGTATTAATATATTCTTTAATGTATTATTAATACTATTAAGAATTAAGAGTTATAGTATAAATTATAATATATGTGTAATTTAAATTTATAATAGTATGTATAATTAAATATTTTATGCTTATTTATAATAGTATAACTTTCTCAATTATGGATGTAATATGTATGGATAATTAAATTATTTATACTTATTACTTCATATACAAAATGTTAAAAGTTGTATATGGCTCATTATGCATTAATATACTTTAACTTAGTAATAAAATAATAATTAACATCATCAATAATGTAATTTTCATTTAATTTAATTTCATAGTAAAATATTTTTTTTATTGAGTTTGTTACATAATCCATAATAATAAGTCACTTAATTTAATTTAATATTATAAATAATTTTTTTTTATTAATTGATGTAAAAAAAAAACCCCAGACCAAATGAATCGAACCGGACTGAGTGTGATGACGGTCGGTACTCCACTTGTGAGCCCGACCCAGCACAGGGGGTAGGCTGGTGGGGTCAGTACTCAATAGGTGCTTTTGTAAATCCCCGCCCGGTTGGGACCCGGTTGGAGGGAACTGTGTCAAACGAAAGGTTGCATGCGTTTACTCTCTTACCTTGTTGAGATTTCGCCTTCCCCTCTGTTCGCAGGGGAAGTAATCTATATTGCGTTTATTGAAGTCATTACTGGAGATAGTTGCGCTACCACTGTTTGCTGGACTTGCCATTTGATTTCTGGCTACTTTCGTTACTTCGTTTCGTAGTCAATGACTCAAATCTAGCTCATTTACACTCGGACAAGCTTCGCAGATAAGCTCCGAGCACAAGCTTTGTTGATAATTATATTTGCCCTGAATGCTTGCTGCTCGACAGTATTAAAGATAAAGAGTATATCTATACAAGGTCAAAGGGTGGTAAATTTCAATGATTTCGTTCTCTCCTCTGGCTAGTGTTGGTGTTTCTGAAACCGATGCCAAAAAACACCCCCACTCATCAAAGGTACTAAACTCCTCAGAATTCTCTCCCTTTCTATGGCTCAAGACTCTTTACTAAATTACAAATGCAACCAAGTGATTAAGAGTAATCCCAACACACAGTAAACTCTCCTTCCAGACGAATTCCCCATCTCTCGACCAAAGGAAACACTGGTTTCAGATCAGGTCACCGCACAGGCCCCACTGCATGAGCTCATGGGAAGAACCAGACCTTGATGAAGATTGCCAAAGCCAATTGCAAGAAAAATGCAGCAACCGCCACCAATGAAAGATCAGTTCCCGCTATATAAGACCTGAGATTCAAGGCTACAAAGCACGCTGAGGCAGAACCGGCAAGAATTATAATGATCCACCGAAGAAACTCGACCGGGATGAGCAACAGAAACTGAAAAATATTCCAAAGCATGAGTATTGGATTCCCCTAGATGGTCATCAATCTTTTCAGGGCGACTTCTTGGTGTTCATTGTCCACCAATCACCCTGAAGAAGGCAGTTAAATTTAGCTTAACAGAAGTCATTCTGGTTCAATGCAGAAAAAATATTCCAGAGGGAACATATGTCAATCAAAGACATCTAGCCTCTAATTTATCTATTGGAGAAAGGGAAAGGGGTAGGGGGAAAACCAGTAGCGAAGCAAAGAAGATTGTCAACTTACTGAGGCCAGAACAAAAACAAAGAGAGAATATCCCCACAAGCACCAAAATCGAACAAGGCTGGCATTTGAACCTAGATACTGAAGCAAGAAGTAAAATGCCACTGGCACCACAATTGCATAGCCATAGACTGAACCTGCTGCCAAATTTATGTAGCTGACATCAAAGCTCCNAAAAAAAAAAAAAAAAAAAAAAAAAAAAAAAAAAAAAAAAAAAAAAAAAAAAAAGATAACTATATCACTCATTGACAGAAGTCACAGAACTACACGCACATGACTGTAACTTTGTAAAAATCAGAAAGCAAACCTTAAAATCTTAAAATCCATATAACTTGAACAATCAAATATTCAGAAAAATCTTTTATTATAAAAATATAAACTAAAAGAACTCGTAGAAATCCATTGTGAGAATTTAGATTCATGCATATAACAGACCAACAGTAGAAGAAAGGGTCATGAGACGCATGGTGAAAGCTTAAAGTGCAGCAATCTTCAACCAACACCGCGCATGAGACACTACTCTTGAGAAAATAACTTGTTCCACATCAAGCAATCACCGTAACCCTTACTATGTAAAAGAAACAGAAATATATATAATGATATATTTAAGTATTAAATCGTGGTTCATTTCTCTGTAGATAGATGGATATGATTCTTCAAGTATTGGCGTGTGAATTCACTCACAAAAGAAAGGAACATGGGAGGGAGGAGGGGAGGGAAGAAAAAGAAAGATGAAAAGACAAACCACCCTACTTCCTAATGTTAGACTATCTTTTTTTTTATAGGTATAAACTAAACTTTATGAATTTTGTCTCCCAACTTCAAAAAGGAGAGGTATTTTGAAATACCTCATTTTAATTCTTCTTCTTCACCTCTTCTTCTCCTTACCAGCCTTCGAACCACGGTTTTAGTGGAAGAGGCTATGCCAAATACGTGCCAGTTACCACCGTCGTACAAGTAAGGCTGTTCCTAATGTTAGACTATCTCAAAACATGCCGAAATATTATTATAGATTGGTCTTGTATGTGCAAAAAGATTAGGGAATCCGTCGACCATCTATTTACTTTATTGTGAAGTTGCCATGACTCTATGGAAAGATAGCTTTGCTAGGGTCGGGTTAGCTTGGGTAATGCCGAGAAGACTGGTTGAGTTTCTAGCAAATTGGAGAGCCTTCATGAAAACTCACAAATCACAACAATTCGGAAGATGGTCCCGATTCATCTATGGCGGTGCCTTTGGAGGGAGAAAAATTTTTAAAAAAAAAATTTATGAAGATCGCGAGTAGTCAATGGACGAGCTTAAAATATTTTTCTTTAATACTTAATTCCATTGGTCGATTGTAACAGATTTTAACAATATGAATATTTATGACTTTCTTGTATCCCTAAGCAATGATGCATGGTGTTGCTCTTTTGGGCTATGCCTACTTTCTATCATCAATAAAATTCTTATTTACCAGAAATAAAAAGAAAATAAAATAAAAGAAAGGCCACACCAAAACTTTTCAAAACAAAGAAGCAATCTCATTGACTTGGTAACTTTGTTAAACCAAGTTTTTTGGTCTGTTTTACCTCAATCTTGTTATTTCTAAATGGGATTTCTTAGTTCTTAAATATCTTCAGTCCAACCATTTATCCTGACTATATTTAGATCCAGTTTGTGTTATTTCATATTGCCCAAACAAGTATTCAGTATGTATTTTTATGAAACCACGTTTTCAAATGAACTCTTGGTCATAATAGTTCACAACCCTGCAGCAAAGGTTGCAATATCAGAGGAAATTCTATTCAGACAATTTTCACACAGATAACAATTGTCCATTACTTTCAAAAAAATTTCCTGAAAAGTAAGTTAGTTTCAACTTTTCAATGGAGTAACAAAAGAAAAAAAGATGCAGTACTCACAGGTCAGGGTTAGCATCAATCTTGCTAAAAAAGTCTCTGCCAATGGGATACAAAGAACTCATCAATCTGTTTAAGACAATGTCTGTATCGACATTGAAATATTGTGTGTATGATGAGATACTAAACACCCCTTTCCAGCCATTTTTCGGTTGTTGCTCAAATCCTTCTGCAAGGACAGGAAGACTGAGAGATCATTAAACATGAAGCGAATGTTGTAGGAACATTGGAATTTGGAAATGGCTGCAGTTCCATAAATGACAGCTACGTCAATGGTGCATCACAAAATGACTGGGCATTTAGAATTGAGAATCAACTTGGTCTTATAAGTACAATGCATTCATTAGGTAGATAAGACGTAAGGAAGATCCAACATGTCCAAAAGAACCTCACAATCATATATATGCAGCTGCCCGATGAATCACTAAAAATTAATAACCATACCAGGTGGACTTCCAAGAGTTTGATAACCCGTCCCTCTTTCTCCTCCGTTATTGGGAGGGAATATTTGCATATTTGCTCCAGGGACTACAAGCGAGTTTAGAAATAAGTTTTTAAGAGTAGGAAAAGAGAATGACTAAGATTCAATGGAAAATGTTGATAAAAAAACACTTGCATATAACCCCATACCCTCATAGTTTGAAGCATTCTTTTCTTCGTTGATCGCAGCCTACGCACCAAAAAATAGAACTTTTACGATGATAACAGTCGCAGCAGCCCAAAGGGCCCTGCCTTGGTGGCATCCATCTCAATAAAAGTATCTATATATAATTAATATAGATAATAATTTCCAGCAAAACTACAGATTTTGTAACTTTGGCTAAGAACTTTGCCATTAATTAACGAATCGCCGAATATAGTCATAGGATAATAGTTTGAACAGTTGGGCAAGGGGTGAATGCATAAATTGCGACAAACAAATGGGGGAAATTATGAAATGTCTACATAAAAATTCTTCACCCAAATGTTCAGGCTACTTGCCAGAGAAGTCTAAGTTCTTCATTTGTATCGTAGAACCATTTCGTTGACTTCGATATAGTCTTTTTGTTCTCGTAAAAGCACAGCACTTAAATCTTTCTTTCCATTTCCGCAGTTTTCTCATAAAATAAACAGAGCGGAAGCAATTAAAAAGAAAAAAAAGGTGGTTGATCTCTCTTTGTACATGCACTAGATCAATTGTCTACAAATTGAAGACAGGAAGCGGAAAATTGAAACAAGAAAGAATTACCCGCATAGAAGGGCAGTCTGTGACTGAAATATTAGAAAAGTTAAATAGAAACGGAACAGAACTTACAGGAACCGAGCCAAGCAGATGACTGGTGGGTAGGCTTGTATAGGACTCGTCCATTGTAGAGAGAGCGAAAGTAAGATCTGTTGCCTATGAAGTCAATGCTTCTTGAAGAATTGGATTCAGAATCTGAGGTTTATGAGAGCGGACACGAGCCTAGAGCCCTAGACGTTGCTTTCCGTGGTTTGGAAGGAACGCCGCGGACCAGAGGCTGACCGGTACGCCGTAAGAATATCGAGTTTTGTTGATACAGAATAAAGATTTTTTAGTACAAACTTCTAGTAATTCTCGTCATCCCTCTCCTTAAATATTTGCTATATTTCAATTGTATAATAATTATTTGATATTATATAAATAATTAGATAAATGATTGGGGGAAAATAATTTCGAGACATGAAAAGCAAGAGTTAGGACATATTGTCGACTTGGCTTGTGCCCCTTAATAACAAAAATCACTTCAATTTTTTTTTCCAACCAATTCAAAATTTTAGGAGTACGTTGAATAGTGAGATGATATAAGATAAGTTGAATAAAATATTATTAAAGTATTATTTTTTAATATTATTATTATTTTAAAATTTAAAAATTTTAAATTATTTATTATTTTTCGTATGAAAATTTAAAAAATATTAAAATAATAAAATGAGATTGATTGAGATAATTTTTATATCTAAACGAACCTAAACTTTAATGGAGTTCTACCTTTGATTGAGGTGAATTAACCACCCAACGATACTAGAGATTACAAACCAACCCCACGTCAAAGAGCAATGCTATATATAGTCCTCATTTGAAAATTGCAATGCAAGTTTAGGTGATTTTATCTTTAAAATTTTTTAAAATTATAAAAATATTCTCCTAAAATGATATTTTTTCTTATTTAATAAAAAGTCTGTATATACAATCTCCAAGTGGAGACTGTAAATAAAATTTCTCAATATATATATGTATATATCAAAGCGTATCACATCAATAATTATGATTGATGATAAAAAAAAAAAATATTGACTATAGAATATTTTTATATTAATTTTTAAAAAATACCTTAAAGATTCTCTTAAACCAAATATATTGGGTTACACTTAGAATATTTTGTAATATTTATAAATAATAGTGAAATTATTTGATTTAATATGTTTTATTAGATTTTGGGAAATGAGAGATAAAAACTTGAATAAAAAATTATAAAGTAAAAAAATTGTTTGAATGTAATTTTTTAATTTTTTTTTTTAATTTTAAAAATATTATATTATTTTTTATGTTTTATTTGAGAGTTTGAGAAAGTTGAAATCATTAGATAATGATTAGATATAAGATTAGATTAAAAAGTTAAAAAAAAAATTGTATTTGACAGATATTTAGAAAGGAAACATATAAAAGTATCTAAAAATACTGAGAATAGTTGTGTCTACGTACAAGGTCACAATAAACTAGAGTGTCTAACATCCACATAAGCTCGGTTTATTTTCACAAAATATATTATTTTATTTCATATAATTATTTTAATTTTTTTAAACTCTCAAATAAAATATAAAAAATAATTTAATTTTTTTAAATTTAAAAATAAAAATTATATTTAAAAAATAATATTATAATAATATTTTATTTAATTTTCAATTCATCACGTATTATCTATATATAATCAAATGAGGCTTTAATCGCTAGGAGACGGGCCGCATCAACCATATGAGGGTATGACTGCAGGCCGATACTTTTCCAAAACACTACGGTCGATCTTGATGGGCCAAAACTTTGTCCAATCCAATAACTGCTAAGTCCATAGCCCAAAGATCACCCAACGAGTTGATTTTTTTGCAGCCGGTCCAAAACTTATAGTTGGAGGAAGGTTCTGTTACAACAAACACAAACAAACAATCAAGTAATAGTCTAATAAAAGGGTTTTGACACAAGCATTAGAGCCAAGAAACAATGAGTATTGTTATACTGACCTCAAATTAATTTATTATTCGATAAGTATCACATTCATCAAGCCTATCCAATAAAAATACATCTCAAATTCTATTATCGATGGAAAATGATAGGCACACAATTATATTTTATAATCTTTTTATATAACTATGTTTTGTATAGAGATATTTTTAATAAAATAATTTACTTTATATAAATATACACATTTTGAAACATGAATGTAAAAAAAATAATAAAAATAATTGTGCCTAAATTAGTGCTATTATCAATCAAATTACGAAAAGTCTGCATGTTTACTGTCACTTGACTAACCAAACAGAAGATTGCCTAACTAGGGTGGAGACTGGAGTTAACAAATGTTAATCGGAAGTATGCTGATCACATGTCAAGGTAAATTGTTGTACGACTGTTCATGAGATTGGCTCATTAGTTCATTTCAATAGTTAGATAAGATAAGATGAGATAATTTTATATGAATTAAATAAAATATTATTAAAATATTATTATTTTAAAATTTAAAAAAATTAAATTATTTATAATATTTTGTATGAAAATTTATAAAAATTGTAAGATAAAATGATATGACATGAGTTGAGATTGTTTTTATATCTAAACGAGATTTATTACAATTAAAAAAAAAAGTCAAAAAATAATATTATTATATTAACTCAAGCGAAAGAATTACACATTATGACGAGTTAGGTGAGTATTAATTCTACTAAGTTAAATTGGTTTGGATTAAGAGATGGTATGAAATAGTTTTAAATAAAGGATTAAAGTTAATAAAAAATATTGATAAAATATTATTTTTTAATGTTATTATTATTGTAAAATTTAAAATAATTGAATTGAGATTTTTAAAAAAAAATTATTTATTATATTTTATATATACATTTAAAAAATTTGTAAAGATAAAATAGAAGGAGATAAGATTGTGATTTCCGAATTCAAACGTGCCTCGGTGTGAAGACTGC